>JAJMLU010000580.1:35067-55146 GCA_030569835.1 Pichia sp. NRRL Y-27261
GATCTTACCACATAAGTTGGTCTTACCAGACTTACAGAAGGAACATTCACGACATTCTGGGGTGTATAATAAGACAACGTGGTCGCCAACCTTGACGTTGGTGACGCCTTCACCGACGGATTCGACGATACCGGCACCTTCGTGACCGAAAATGACAGGGAAGACACCTTCAGAGTCTTGACCTGATAAAGTGTAAGCGTCAGTGTGACAGACACCGGTGAAGTCAACCTTGACTCTGACTTCGTGGGCCTTTGGAGCTTCAACTTCGATATCTTCGATAGCTAATTCGGTGTTTGGAGCCCATGCAACGGCTGCCTTACAAGTGATGGTCTGTAAAAGAACGAACGAGAATTGTAGACGGATGGGGTGTAGAGTAATGTTAGTAACGAATTCCGGGGCGGGTGGCAGAAAAGAGGGTGTGGCAGTGTGCAAATAGGGTGTAGATTCTGCAATCTCTGTGTTTCCTCTCTCTGGAAAGTCTATTTCATGCATGTATCTGTCTGTGACATGATTTGAGAAACCGGCCAGGCCAAGATGGATCTGAGCTGTGGATGGATGTGTGTACGTACCTTTCCTACGGTGGACATTTGTGTGATTGTGGATGATACTGTGGATGTGGATGTCTCTAGAGTAAGAATACCAGCAGCCAGGAAGAAGAAGAGCCGGTGGCAAAGAAGAGGACTGCCCCCAGACTAAATAGATAGACGGCCGTCCAGGCAGAAACGCCCTCCCCCGGGCGTCCTCGCTTCCCTTGGCCGCATTGGGGCAACGGCGGCGGCGGATCGCACTTCCCTTTCGGGGCGCCCGAGGGCCTCCCTGCTGGCCCTGCTGGCCCTCTGACAAATCGGCGGACATCCCGTTCCCCGCCTGCGTGCTTCCGTGCAGCTTCCGTGCAGGAAGGGCATCTCATTCGTTACGTCTGTCTTCGTTCTTTTCTATAAAGCTCTACACATCTGCTGCTGAGTAATCACTTCTTGTGGCTGATCTCTCCAACCATGAAGTCCTTCACGAAGGGGAGGGCGTTCAGCACGTTCACTCCGAGCGTTCTGGCCCACACGATCGGTGGGAAGTCCGTGGAGTAGATCTTGTGGATTTTGTCAACAATACCAAGCATGACGTGGTTAGGAATGGCACGTTCGGCCCAGTATGGCTCAAGGGCGATCTTGGTACCGATGTCCAACCCTCTCTTGCGAGACTTCTCCAGGGTTTCCACCAAACTCTTCACGTCGGCCTGACCCATGTTCAATCCTTGACCGGCCAATGGGTTGGTCGTGTGCGCAGCATCTCCGACTAATGCAACACGTTCTTCAACATAAGAGTCCGCATTGGAGAGCTTGAGTGGGAACTTGGCTCTGCTGCCAGCAACGATATAGTCGATTTCTAATGGGAAGTCTTCCTGTTCTTCCGGCTTGCTGAATTTCTTGTTGAACAAGTCGAGTCTCCATTTGATTTCGCCGATCACCTTTTCTGGCTCCTTGTCTGCAATCTCGTAAATGTATGTCAACTCGTCAGGTGTCAATTTAGCTGCCGCATTCAACATGGCAGTGAACTGTTCGTCGTTCAATTTGCCTAAAATGTTAGAGATTTCAGGTGGAACGGCCCAGACTAAACTACACCAGTTGTTTGGTAATGGCAAGAACGCCAATGTACCGGTTGGTAAGAATCTTTGCCATCCAGTAGGGAATCTGAACTCGCTGTCTTTGTATTTACATGTAGCAACGTTACCCCATCTGTTGTATGCCCAGCCACGTGATTCGATCTTGGCATACTTTCTGGCTGGAGAGTTGTAACCGTCACATCCGATTAGTAATCTCGTCTTTATCGATGAGCCGTTATCTAATTTCAAAACTGGCCATGCATTGGCTGGATCTTCGGTAATTTCAACAACTTTGGTGTTATCTAATAACGTCAATGCATTTTCCGGGTTTTCTTGGTTTAAATGCTTGACTCTTTGGTAAAGCATCGATTGGATGTTCACGTTTTCAATCATAGTGGCAATTTCTGGTGAGTCAAACTCCATTTTGGCACCGGAAACACCGTCATAGGTGTGGAGGTTGTCGTATGTTTCAATTCTTTCTTGCTTGACGTAGTCCCAACCACCAATCTTCTTGAAGTATTCCATGGACGCTGGAGTGATACTGACGACTCTTTTGTCGATGAACTCCGGTGGAGTCTGGTAGAACTTTTCCAATCCTTCAACTAGTCGTCCACCTTCGACTAATGTACATTTCAAGTCCTTTAAAACTGGAGAACTCTTAACGGCGGACGCTAAACTCAAACCTGCTGGACCACCGCCAATGATGACAATGTCTGCAACATCCACGGCAGGGGCAGCAGCACTCTTGGCAACTGTAGCGAGGTATCTTCTAAACATGCTCATGTGTCTGTGATGTGTGTGTTGGAGGTGTGCAGGGAAGCAGAGGTGCAGACACGGAAGATAACCCCATGCCACCAACACCCAGCTGCCAGCAAATGTCATGTCACTTTGGGTGCACGCAATTTTGAATTAACGTGCTGCGCCACACGTCCTTACCGGCGATTAGCGCATGCGCCACTGCATGGAAAAAAATTAAGGCTAACTCGTTTCTCCACACGGTGTTTTCACATGTGGTGGCCCTTTGCTCTCTCTTTTGCACTCTTTTGCGGTCTTCTCTCTGACAACAGATAGCACACTGCTGAGATACAGTACACTGCTTCCTCTGTGTCTTTTCCAAGGTGTCTTTAGTGAAAAATACACGTCTGCACCCTCTTCTTGAGAAGTTCTCTTACACCCGTCATCTGAAAAATTTGCAACTCCATCATCAACTCCATACAACCAACCACCACCAACTCCAACAACAACCACAGATGAGTTCAGAATCAGCAACATTTAATGTCTTGAATGACGTCGTCATGGTGAAAAACATGGAATATTCAGCATTGATCAAGAACAAAGTTCAAGATCTGCATGTGAATACCAAGTTCTTCACGGATTTCGCATTGGCCAGTTCAACAGACGATTTGAAGTACTCCATCAATTATGCCGTCGTGTGTAGAGACTTCAAAGATTACGAGAAGACAAACAAAGAACACAATTATCCATCGATCGTCGCATTGGCGAAAAGTCTTATCAAAGATGTCGCATTTAAGCAAAATAGTACAAACGTCTCAATGGAATTAGAATCAAGGGAACAAAACTTCGATATTTCAATCACATTGGACAGATCACATACTGAAGGTGCTGTCTCTGTCGTTGGAAATGACCGTGTGTCTATCAAAAACCTCTCCGTGTCTACGATCATTGGTATTTTCACATTCGAGAGATTTCAAAAACAACCCGTCGTTTTAAACATTGATCTCCAAATCAACCTTGATGAAAATGATCCAGATCTTTCCACTCTCGGACATACAATTTCCAAATATGCAGAGAACTCAAACTTCAAGACCGTTGAAGCACTGGTGTTGAATGTTAACAAGTTAGTCTACAAACTCGTCCCATCCATTATTGACTGTAACGTCGGTGTCCTTAAGACCGATATCATTGAATACAGTAATGTCGGTGTCTCCTCAAAGAGAACCAAACAAGAAATCGGAGAACTCGATTTGGAAATCGTGGAATTTGCAGATGAAAACGTCACAACGGACAGATTCGTCATTCCGAATCTAAACCAAGAAACTCAAGTCGAGCAAGCAGATGGTAAAGAGCATATCGTATTCTTAGCATTCGGATCAAATATCGGGCATCAACTCCACAACATCTTACAAGCGATCGAAGAATTGAACTCTCATGAACAAATCAAGGTTTTACAAACATCCTCATTGTATAAGTCCAAACCAATGTACTATTTAGACCAACCTGATTTCATCAATGGTTGTTTGAAGATCACAACTACTTTAACACCACATGAATTATTAAAGGTGTTGAAGGATATCGAATACTTGTCATTAAACAGAGTCAAACACTTCGATAACTGTCCAAGAACCATCGATCTTGACATCATTCTCTACGATTCGTTGATTGTGAACACTCCCGATTTGAATATCCCACATATCAGGATGATTGAACGTACGTTTGTTCTTGTGCCACTTTGTGAATTATTACCACCTGATTTCATCCATCCGGTCACTGCGGAGCCCGTTCATGATCATCTGAGGCAATTGATGGAAAGCGAACCACAGACAGACTTACAAGAATCCATCGATTTGATCTCGTTGGTGCCATTACCTACCCGATTCCCAATGTTAGATGAAGATAAGAATAAATCTTTAAAATTCAGATATTTAGAATACGATCTCGTGCATTCTAAAACTGCTACTCAATTGATGGCCATTTTGAACATAACTCCAGATTCTTTCAGTGACGGGTGTGCTTCTAATTTGGATATCGAGTCCACGATGAAGAAAGTCGATGAGATGTTTGAAAATAAAGTTGATATCATCGACGTCGGTGGATGTTCAACTAGACCTGGATCTGCCCAACCCTTGATCGACGACGAAATGACCCGTGTCATTCCCGTCGTTAAGGAAATCAAAAAGAAGTACGGCGAACATGTCATCATCAGTGTGGATACATACCGTTCTGAAGTCGCCGAAGAAGCAATTAAAGCAGGTGCTGATATAATCAACGATATAAGTGCAGGTACGTTCGATGATAAGATGTATGATGTCATTGCAAAATACAACGTCCCATATGTGATTAACCACACAAGGGGTGATATCAAGACGATGACTAAGATGGTCAATTATGGCCAAACCAATGATGGAGATTTGAAAATCTATAATAAGAGAATCTCAAAGGAAGATATAATAGTTACGGAAATCGCCAAGGAATTATCCGCCAATATCCAAAAGATGTTTGCCAGGGGTATCAAAAGATGGCAACTCATCTTAGATCCAGGATTGGGATTTGCTAAAAACTTGAATGAAAACTTGAGTGTTATCAGAGATCTTCCATTTTTTAAGCAATATAAGCAATTCAATGTTGTAACTAAAGAGTATATCAGTTTCGATTACGTTCCCGTCTTGCTCGGACCATCAAGAAAGAAGTTTATTGGCACAATCACAGGCAAAGAGACGGCTGCTGAGAGAATCAACGGTACAAGTGCTTCGATTACTGCAGGTATTGGTTTTGGATCCGATATTGTTAGAGTCCACGATTTTAAAGAGATGAAAGATGTTTGTCTCATGGGAGACGCCATTTACAAAAACATCCATTAAAATGTATAGCTATAGAAATGTTTACTTTATTCTATTTAATAAAACAGGATTGAAATTAAATGGGTTTTTATAAAAAAACAGAGAATTGAAAAAAAGCGTAAAAAGGTGATAAACTGCTTCATACACACAACTTCTCTAAACAACTAAAAATTATACAAAATCAATTGAACAATTTAGAACTTCCCCGACAATGAACAAAAAATCAACATGTAATTTTACTTATATATAAGATCTGGTAAACTTGGGATTTAAGCAGCGTTTGGACATAATCTTGAAATATGACCTTCTTCGTTACAGTTGTAACAAACCTTTGGAGCGTGTTCGTGGGTAGCAGCCTTGTCACATTCCTTGGAGATGTGACCGGTTAAACCACAGTTGTAACACTTTGGACCGGAAGCTTGACAGTCCTTGGCATAGTGGTTGGCACCACCACACTTGTAACAAGAAAGCTTGACGTTTTGACGGCAGTCCTTGGAGATGTGGCCAACCTTACCACAAGTGTAACATTTTTGGTAGGATCTGACAGGTAATGGACATTCGGATTGAACGTGACCAATTTCCTTACAGTTGTAACATTGCTTTTGGATGGTTTGCTTTGGTAATGGACAGTCCTTGGATTCGTGGTCTGGTTGCTTACAGTTGTAACATAATCTTTCGGATTGATCACAGTCTTCTGCCTTGTGGCCGGCTAAACCACACTTGTAACATGTTCTTGGGAAATGGGAGGACATCTTTGTATCTACTGATCTGACTGCTTCTGCTTGTCTGTGGGGGGTGTGCTTCTCTTGGCTATGATTCTGCTGCAACGCCACCAACAGCTGTCCAACTTCAACGCTGCAATTAATTTCGTCGAGCTCCTCCCCCGCTGGACTGAAAATTTGCAGGCACTGAAAAATGGGGAAATGCGAAAATGTGGTGCGCCGCCCGATGCGGCAACTCAGCCGAAGATGTCCCCAAGATTGTCACCGTCGTTCTCCATGTCGTCGTCATCAGACTCGGAGTCGACATTGATGCTCTGGGAGGATGGAGTGGTGCTCTTGGGAGGAGTGGTCTTAGATGGAGTAGATTTGGACTTAGAATTGGACTTGGACTTGGATTTGGATTTGTGTTCCTTCTTCACATGTTGGATTTCATCGTCATCTTCAATCTCTTCAAGGTCAGAGTCGAGGTCGACAGGAGCAACAGGTTCACCTTTACCCTTGATATCGATCAAGTTCGTGACAAACATACCGTAATCGTTGGTGTCTTCCATTTCGTCGTAAGCAGCGTCTAAATCTTCGAGCTTACCTTTATCAAGAATGACACGAGCAATCAATTCTGGAGCTAAAACGTATTGTGAGAAATTACCAATTCCCCAGAACTTGATCACTTTGCTGAATCTCATCTTCTCTCTGAGTAGCTCGTTCAAGACAGAGTCTGTCTCGATCGTCTTACCGATGTGGAACCCACGGACGGCACCGATATAACCATAGTATCTGTTTTTCGGAAGGTTCATAAGTTCGTCACCTTTGATGGTCATCAATGGGGATGACTGTTGCAATTCTCTAGCTTCGTTGTAGAAATAGGAACCCGTCTCACCGTTCAAGATGTCGATGAGTACATTCCTGTACTTGCCCACGAGACGTCTGATATCGTCGAGGGTGTTGATAAGGTCTGCTCTAATGTGTTTCTTCTTAGCATACTTCTTGCTGACCTCGAGGGCCTTGTCCTTGTTGTTGATGAGGGAGTCGACAGAGATGTCACCACCGTGGCGGGAAGAACTGAGTTCCTTGAAGGTGCTGACGGTGTCAGCGGTAGTGGACTTGGAGAGGGCCTCCACGTCCAGCAAGGTCTCTTCTGTGAGGTGTTCGGCGATGTACTTCGCCGTTGTCGGGTTTTTCTTCCTCTCCATGGCCTGCTCGTGGAGCCTCTCTACCTTTTCTTTCTGGAACGTTTCGGACCTCTGTTTGAGCTCCTCCGTCTTCTGCTTCAACATGTCAATGTCGAACTCTTTCATCACGCTGTCTATGTCGTCGTTCTTGATTAGCAAGGCGGTCTCGGACATGGTTGCCAAGGGTAACTCAGAGATTGTCGGTATGTCGAATTGATAGGCACTCTTGCTCTTTCTCTGTTGTGGTTTGTTGGTGCTTTTGTCATTGTCTGGTCTTTTGTTCAGATTCAAGTTGGAAACGATCGTTTTCTTCTTCACGAGATAACCATGTCTCTTTTTGGCAGGGGTGGTTTTCTGTTCGTACATGTCGCCGTCTATGATGACTCTAGTGGTGGTGGGCGTCTCATTGATAGGGACGTTGATGGATGATGCCTTTCTGGAGGTGACATTAGAGCTGGACTTGGAATGAAGCAGATCACCTTTATCCAGATAGGACGTGCTGTTGCTGTGTCGTGGTTTGCACACGCTGTTCAATTTCTTGTTCTTCAGGTCCGTCATGGGTGTGATTTCTATGTAGCTGTGTAGCCTGTATCCGGTTGTCTCCAGTGACGCTGTCTGCCGGGGTGGTAAGTAGTGTATGTGGTCTCTGTGAGCAGCAGAACCTGCCCTGACACGTAAAGAAGCACGCCAGAGCCAGAGACGTACGCCAACTGGACACCCTCACTAGACAGAGCTCCTCTGACACTCTGCGCGGCAGCTGAGCTCAGCGCTCAGCTCAGAGGCCGTCAAGAACGGGTTTCTGACATCGGAAGGCAAACAGCAGGAGCAGAGAGATGTCACAGTGGCAGCACGGCACAGCACTCACATCACACAACACATGTCCTCTGCAGCCATCGAAAGCAAGCTCACAAAGTCCCTGGCCAGATTCAGGGAGAGAATCAACAATGGCTCGTACTACGAAGCTCAGCAAACCATACGGTCGATCATCAATAGATACGTCCACTCCAAGAACTACGAGGCCGCCATCTCCTTGCTCTACCAGAGTACTATGATCTTGTTGGAAAGTAAACAATACGACGAAGCCGCAGATCTCTACCTCTACTTACTCGAGGTGTTCCAAGAAGAAAACAAGAGCGTTGCCGACTTTGAATCGTCCGATGTGAACAAGATCATTAACATATTGTCCATTTTTCCAACCAACAACGCCAATCTAGCAAACTTATCCAAGGAAACGAGCAAATTCATCAACTCCAAGCTTGGAAGCGATGTCGGAGTACCAAGACTCAATCTCTTGTTGGGCTCCAAGTTAATTCAAAGTGGAGTTGCATCTCAAATCGCACTTAGTGAAAGGTACTTGTTCTTATCCGAAGACGTTTCCGCATTGAACTTGATAATAGATTTAGAACACCACACTTACAAGGCAGAGAAGAAGGAGTCCGATTTCGGACTGTACTTGGCAAGAACCGTCTTGCCATACTTATTAATCAAGAACATCAAATTTGCTGAAATCGCAATGCAAAAAATGCTAGAAAGATACCAACAAGACACATCGTCTACACTTAAATTCGAAAACGTGAATGGTATGTCCATCTTTGAAACTGAATCCGACTCCGATTCTGATTCGGATAACTGTCATAAATTAGTGAACTTTTTACAATTGTTGCTAGCTCTCGTTAAGAGAGGTTCTGTCGAAGACTCCAACATCTTCCAGCTGATCTTGAAGAGATACCAACCGGTCTTGAAGACATATGAAGGACTCTTTGAAAGAATCAACAGCGTCGCCGTTGTCTACTACAACATCTCCTTTATCAAGAAACAATCAAACTTGTTGCAAGACATGATGGGAAGTTTCCTCGGTGGTGGAAAATAAGTAGATCACGGTCTTGCATCATCTTGATCTAGTGTATATAGAGTGTAAAGTCATTAATCATAGAAACGAAAAGGTGTAGATCGTAGTTACCGAGTAGTGTAGAAATCTCGGAGTACAAGACACGCACTTAGACTATCTCGGAGTTGGGATATACTTGCCGTTTTGGCCCGTGCTCTTCAGACTTATAATACAAAGGGTTTGGTGGTTTGGTGGACATGTTACACAGTCTTTATGTGATCTGGCGTTGTAGTTATGTAGAATAGTGGTGCATACCGGAGTATTCTGTCAGTATGTATTACATTAAAGTACGCTCAATATGCTGTATGAAGGTCATTTTGGCTTAAGTATTGATACCACTTCCTTTAGTGACCTTTCTTAACACACATTTATGTTCGTTTACTGATGTTTATCCTCCCCGGCAGATATTTCAGGAAGAACAGCTTATCACTGGCAACACAGCAAACCTGCACACAAAACCAACCTCAAATTTAGTATGGAGCGAGTTTAGTGTGAGGTGCGAGGTGTGGATTTCTGAGAAAAATTCGCAGTCACTCGGGATTTTGTATGGGAGATCTATCAATGAGCATGTTTAACATGAATATCAAGATAACAACTACGTGGAGATTACGGATAACGTTAGATCTAATATATAAGACTTTTTTATTAATGATGAATATACAACAGAACTTCTATAGATGTAATAAAGATGACATTATATTGATTATGCGTGTAGATATATTCAAAATATGAGTTGATTGTGTGTGTTTATTGAATTAGAGTAAAGTAAAGATATTTGAGTATAGTAATATTGAAATGACATAACTTATCTTAAACGTCTTGCTTCTCTTTCGGATTCCATTAAACATAAGATGTCGTTTTCTCTGACTGGACCCTTGACGTTTCTGACAATGGTTCTGGAAGAATCGTCTAAGAATTCAACTCTGACTTGGGTGACACCACCTCTGGAACCGGTTCTACCGAGGACCTTGATAACCTTAGCTAAAGTAACTGGAGTTTTAGTATCCTGTAATAAACGTTAATGGTGAGATTGGAGAGGGAGAGTTAATGTTAGTATTTGTTACACTTGTCTGTGGAGGTTCGTGTTTGCAGTCTGATGCGTAGAGAGAGACGCCAGTCGATGGTGAAAAGTGTGTCCTTTGAGATGTGGTTTCTTCAATTCTGGTGCTTGTGTGTGGACATGGTGGTATGTACGTGTATTTTGTGGTGAAAAGCGATGGACGCTGTTCTTCATTCTCTTTGGGTGATTTCTTGGTGTATATGGCACTTTCTGATCTCGATCTTTCTCTGCTGTGAGACTCTGCTGCTGCTGCTGGTAGGTGTGATGGTACGTACCATTTTATTTGTGTATCTGTATATGAGCTATGAGGAGGACAAAAGAAGCAACAGGGTGTGTTCCAGCAGTGTCAGAGTGTCTTGTGTAGCTGAAAGAAAAAAAGGTGAGATGAAAAAGTTTGGCGAGACGCCCTGGCCGCCGTGGGCGGTGCGAGGGGGGGCGGGCAGGGACGCCAGTTTTGCGTCCCTCGCGGGGAGAGGCCGGGTAACCCCTGGCGCGTCGATCGACGCGGGCGGGCGGGGCGGCCTGGCGCATACTGCTTCTTCTGGTGGAGTGACAGATCGATACAGAGAGACACCAGACACTGCTTTATCTTGTTTCTTTGCACTCAACACACACACACAACCACAGAGCAATGAGTGCAATCGGTCTGGCTAAGAAGATCGTCGTCTTCGGCGGTACAGGCTTTCTCGGTACGTCCCCACTCCCCACATCTGCCAATTGACCACCTCCTCCGAACACTGTACTAACATATTCTACTTTCTACAGGAAAACGTGTCTGTGAAAACGCCATCACTAGGGGCTACGAAGTCGTCTCCATCACCGGATCCGGCAAGAAGCCTCGTCCGTATCAGGGCGAAGACTCTTCCTGGATGGACAAAGTGAATTGGAAGCAGGGTAACATCTTCTTCCCGGAAACATACTCGAACGAACTGAAGGACGCAAGGGCCGTTGTCCACACTATCGGAATCCTCCTCGAGAACGACTCGTACAAGAAGATCGTCGGCTCTAACGACGGAATCATGAACACCGTGAGCGATCTATTCAAGTCTCCTAATCCAATGGCGAAGACTCCCGATGTCACCGGCAACAGTGTCGTTGTCGATAAGACATACGAAAGATTCAATACGCAGAGCGCAATTGTCGCAGCGGAAGCATTGACCGAAGTCAACAAGGAAAAGCCTGCATTTGCCTACATCTCTGCAGACCGTGGATTCCCAGGTATACCCTCCGGCTACATTGAAAGTAAGAGAAGAGCAGAATATCAATTGTACCAAATGCAACCTGAACTCAGACCTATCTTCCTTCGACCGGGGTTCATGTACGATCCAAGTGAAGCAAACCACAAGTCGATCAGAAAATACATCAAGGACTCGATGGATCTCTTAGAAGGCGTCAATAAGAAAGTGTTATTCAATTCATTGGACGGGATAATAAGACCAACAATCTCCACGAAACTCGTTGCCAAGTGGTGTATTGATAAAATCGAAGACGCCGATTTCCACGGACCTGTTCTCCTTGATGCCATGATCAACATCAAGAAATGACACTAATGCGATGACTTATATGATAAACCCCACACTCCACACCCATTTTGTAACTCTGTACCTCCCTCTATAGAAATAGATCCACAATCGATAATGGCAAGAATATCCGGGGCAAAAAGCCGTACGAATCCCCCCCATTGTTGCCTATTTGGGCAAGAGCCGAGCTGGAGCGAGGTGGCAGTTGTGTAAATTGAAACTTTTCCGAGGGCTTATCTATATATGGTCTTCGAAGTGGGTTTGTTTGGCCAACTGGGTATAAACATCCCAACAGCCAACTCCGCAGTTCCTTCTTCTCCTTCATCGATCCTTCATTGCACAGGTGTGAGCATCAGCCAGACAGAGTTCAGGTTACTATGAGTGACTCGCTATCTAAAAAGACAACACCAACAACAGAAACTGGACATGTTCAAAAAAATACGAACTTAGATCTCTCGAAGGTTAAACGAACAACAAGGGTGATTAAATCGTGCACGAAGTGTAAAGATCGGAAGGTGAAATGCAATTTCGAAATCCCATGTGATCGATGCATTGCGAGAAACCAAGCTCATTTGTGTTCAAGAGAACCGATCATTTTCGATGGTATGTTAATTACTAATGACAACACGCAAGAACTGAAATATGCGCAAGAAAACGAGGTTTTAAAGAAGAAGATCTCCGAAATGCAAGATGTGATTTACAAGTTGAAATCGATCGTTGATGGAAGGATGTATTCGGATCCATCCTTAGCTCAACCGAAGGCCACCCAAGATGATACGAATAGATTAAGCGTTCCTTCGTATAACAGATTCAAATTAAACGAAGTCATTTTGAAAAACAAGTCTACTAACAGAGTTGATCCAAATGACAAAACGGCAACGGATTGGAATGTATATTCTTCCACTGTCAGTATTTTGGATAGAGCGTTGACTAATGGTATGATCTTAGACGGTACAAATTCCGGTGTCAATGAAATGGATTACAATACCGAAGAATGGTTATTGCTTAAGGACAAGTCGTACCTAAGATATGAAGCAGAGGACACGAAGGGTAAGTGCTGGTTATATGAACTCGACTTGATTTTGAAATTGGATAAACCCATCTGTGATATTTTAGTGAAATCGGGTTTGAAAATCAGTATTGTGTTCCCAATCATCGATCAAGAGGCGTTTTTAAAAGAATACGAAGAGTATTGGGCCAACGCCGATATTCCTCAGAAACATCTGACTTCGGTGAGCTACAAGTCCGCAGATAATTACGCATTCCTTGCACTAATGTACTCCATCATGTGTATCGGAATCTATCAATGTAATGAGAAAGATAAGAAAAGATTGAAATTCACATATTATGATTGGGATAATTATTCAAGAAGTTTGTTCAGTATATCTTTGGAGGCATTGTACAGATCAAGATACATGACATATCCAAAGGTGAGATCAATCCAAATCATTTCATTATTGAGAATTCTTGCTGGATTTTTAGGTGGTATCAACCTTTCGGCTTGTCTTATTGGTACTGCGTTCATGATTTCATACAAATTAGACCTCGTGAAGACGAAAGATAAGTACAAGGCAAACAATGTGTGGAATACATTGGCATATGATTGGTACGATGATCAAGATAGGTATTCTCTAACAACACTCTCGCATATGAACCCATTACCTAAATTAGAAAAATATCTTGAAGTCGGAAGTAATGGTGAAAGATTGGTGAATTGGCCACAATATCAACTCTCTGCATTTGTCTCTACAGCTATTATCAAAAAGAAATACTATTTTGGTGGTACCGATTTGACTTTAAACAATTTAAAGAATGCAGACGTTGAATTGCGTTATCTTAAGATTGACACCGAACGTGATATCGATTCATTTACAATTGAGAAGTATCCTGATATGCCAATTGAATCTGTCGAATGTGTTAAGTTTGTTGTTGAGTCGATGGTGAATCATGAAATCATCCTTGTCAATTTGAAGATGTCTACGTTCATGTCATATCAAGAATGGTCAAAAGAATGTTATCAGGTGTGTTATTCGAGTGCAATCCAACAAATAGAGGCGTTTACTTCGATATATGTTCCAATTACTGTGAAATCGTATCCTTATCATTTCCAATATGTGACATACGCCATTTTGTTTTTGATCATTGACTCGATGCTCGATAAGAATCATTCTAAAAACCAAAGGCATATCATGAGAATGGCTAAGAAGATCTTAACCGTTTTCAAATCGTTTAAGATCATAATCAGAGGTGTTGTCCGAGGAATGTATGTCATTAAGAAACTTTTAAGATTAATGAATTTGAAGAGAAAGGAAGACAGGGAAAGGAAAATGAGGGCTGCAAACGAAGCAGAAACCGTTGGACCTGATAATTCTGATTCGAACGAAGGTAATGAAATCAACGATGATGAAACTCTAGATCATACTAATGAACAAGACAATGAAGAAAATTCGGATGAAAGCGAAGATGAAGAAGATGACGATGATGATGATGATGATTTGCCACTCTATTGTTCGACATTAGGACAACAAGATAAACCAAGATATGTTGGCATCATTCCGCAGAATCCGGTTCAAACACGACTTCCACCAGCTACACCTAGAGCGTCAGTTGCTACTCCTGGAATGGCTTCGTTTCTTGACAATCCCGCATTCAACTTTAATACGCCCAGCGGGATTCCTAACTTGGATCCCGGGAATGAACACACTGGTGTGACGAACCAAGATCCAATTCAAAACTCCATTATGAACATTTTAGAAGACAGTGGGTGGATTCAATTCATCAACTCGATTGACGATCTCAACACTCTCAATTCACACTTATAATATTCTCCGTATGTATTTTAGATTTATAGAGCAAAAGTAAAGGCACGATGTCTACTCAGACAAAGTCCGACGATATAGCTCGCTATCAGTGCACGAAGCCCGAGCTTTATCAATGATCCCTCGAGCACCTCGGAACCTCCGATCGTGGTTGCCGCACAGATCATGGTTTCCTAGATTGTGTCAACCGGCCGGTTGATTAGTCTGCAGTGAGCATGGAGGGTGGGTGCCTGATAACAGACAGACAACCAGACGGATCAACTAACGATAACATGTCTTCATGGATACCCGAGTCTCAGAGGAAGGGTTCGCCGATAACGAGACGACCTTCGAAATCTCCGTTTGAACAACAACACTACGAGATGGTGGATTTTGATAACGATACAGGAGGAGACAACGCAGCTGCAGTAGCGAAATTGTGCAAGGACAACTACATATTTCGATGGATCGTGTTCTTTGGGAAGAAGACGAATGGTGGGAACCCTGCTAGAGACCATTTAGCCAATGAAAGGACGGTCCTAGCGTACATTCGTACAGCTTTAAATCTGGTTCTCTACGGTTTGATCCTCTTGCAATTGGGCAAGTACGTGATCGTGGCACCGATAAGCGGGTTGAAGGTGACCAAGAGTCTGACGGCGGAACAGCTGAGTGTCTACCAGGAGATAGAGATGATGTTGGACTACGTGCACCGATTTTCAAGACCGTTAGGTGTTCTCGTGTTCAGCATGTCTCTTGCAACCTTGGTCTTCGGGGGGATACGGTACCTGCGGATGGCCCAATTGCTTTGTTCCGACCACGACGTCTTTGAGAGCGGGCTCCTGTTCAACCTCGTGATCTTCATCGGCGTGATCCCGATCGTGGTGATAGCGTTTGTGTACGCATACAAGTTATAGTAGATCAGTGTATAGTAGTAAGTCAAATATAATAATGTTTCAGACCCGGTCACGTGCTTAGAGCGAGGGTTTGCGAGCCCTTTTTCGAGGGACGCGCAACTTTGAGTCCTCGCCTGCCCCCTCTCTCTCTTCCCCTCCAGCGCTCTCCCGCTCCCACAGTATTCGCTCCACGCACAGCACAGCGCTGGCACAGGCTTTTGTGAAGACGACGCCTTCTCCTTGTGTCTCTGCTTTGGTTTGGCTCTTTTGAACCCCCTTCAAACACCAAAATACTTACATATATCAACATGGTATGTAACGGCAGAACACAGGCAGCCGTGTGACACGTTTCCAGAGAAGAACCCGTCCAGTGGGGCCAGTTATCGAGTGAAGAAGACAAACATTGCAGATACGAGTGAAAATTTTTACATTGAGCAAACAAGTGGAGTTATTGAACATGTAGACAGCCATGCACACTGGAGGCAAGTGATTTATCGAGAAACCCGGCATTGGGGACCCTCCAGGTGTCAGATCCCGACTGAATATCGAAGAAAGTGCAAACATTGAAGAAGTTAGAAACCACCACGGCTTTAAGGACATGAGGGCAATTATGACTGATACCAAGTACGAGAGACTCTGGATTGAAGATAGAGCAAGAGATTCCAGTTGAAACGAGCGATACTAGGCAATGACAAGAGACGATTCTTCTACTCTGACGAACTGTTACACGTCTGAACAAACAACGGTGCACCAACGATCAATTTCCAGATTGATTCAAACTCCATATTGGAAACAAATACTAACATTTCACTGTTTAATCTGTTAAACACTTCCAACTTCTTTTTCCTACAGGGTAAAGTTCACGGTTCCCTTGCGAGAGCAGGTAAAGTTAAGTCTCAAACTCCAAAGGTCGAAAAGACTGAAAAGCCAAAGAAGCCAAAGGGTAGAGCATACAAGAGATTATTGTACACCAACAGATTCGTCAACGCTGCTGTCACCCCAGGTGGTAAGAGAAAGATGAACTCTAACGCTAAATAAGCGTCTTAGTTAGTTTGATTCTATTTTCCTATCTTATATAATTTAATTAACACAAACATCAATACAATACAGTATAAGTTTTACATTTCAAGCATATATTGCTTTCGTAGTTAATAAGAGTTGTAAGTTGTAATATACAGGTCTATGATATACATTCTAAAAAATTCTAAAGCGTGTTTGCGTTAACATCATTCATCTAGGTTGATGTTTAAGTCGCCATCTCCATCTATGTCTATGTCTTTATCGGTATCATCGTCGTCGTTGCCTTTGTCATCAGCTGTTAAATGGAGGGTTGGATCATACCAGGGTATTTTAATCATTTTGATAGAATTGGATGAAGTGTCAACACTTGCGGTATCGTCTGCGTCGCTATTTTCATCATTATCGCCATCATCTATAATCATGCTTTCTTCGGTAGTTTTATTGTCCATCACTATGAGACTATTTTTCGACTTGTATCTCTGTAAATCACAAGCGACTTCAGCAATGGTGCTTTCAACAGAGATGATTTTCAACAAAGCTCGTAAATATTTCGTAGCATAAACGTTATTCTTGGATAATTCGGTATCCTGGTCGGTATCATAGTCGTCGTGATCATCGGTTCGGTGGTAGACGTTGATGACATCCACTTCGGTTTGTTCATCGTTTATCAGATCAATCACTTTTCTTTTATAATTTGTCAATCCATTGTATTTGAACCTCACATCATCATCGATGGCCTTCTTATCGACACAGTTGTCGAGGTCGTTGTCGGATAAGAACAGCATCGTGACAACAAACTGGTATATCGTGAATGGAGGCGAGTCGGCAAACTTGTTCACCATTCTGGTTTCAATCTTGTTAATTAAATCTTTAATTTTGAGGCTCATCGTTCCAATACCAAAATAGAAAAAATCGACAAATTCGTCATCTGCCTTGAAATACTCATGTATGATTCTTCGGAGCAAGAGGGAGAGTCTTGGTATTATCGTCGGCCAAGGGTGGCTGGTGTTTCTGCTGGGGATGTACGTTCGATCGTCAAGTAAATTTTCAACAAATTCTCTTGTCTCTGCATCCACAAACGCCTCGATGTGGTTCTTGTAGTATTGGCATGCGTCTGTCCCGGACACGATCATCGTCACAGAGGCCTCGTCGTTCATGGTGTGTGGATGTGTGGATGAGGCTATCAGCAGTGTGTGTCCGTCTCTGGTGATGAGCTGAAGAGGAGTGCCTGTCTGGTGATCTTCCTGAATTGTGTTAAGATCCAAACTTTTCACTTTTCACGTCCACTTTTCAAGACTCTCTGCAGGGTGATATTCGAGTCTGCTGGTGGCACCGACAACTATAGGCTTGCTGCTCTGGTTCTTCTGTCAGCAGTGGCTCCTGTGTCGACGGTGTCTGTGGCATGTCTGCAGAGACCAGCCTCTAAGAGTGTGTATAGCCTGTGTAGCCTCCACACTCCCAGTACCCCAACCCCAACCCCCTGCCCGTGCCCGTGCCCCTGCAGACGCCCAGCGATCGGCGCCTCCCGCATTTTTCGCTTCCCGCTTTGTCCGCCGCCAAAGCCGCCAGCGATCGCCGTCGGATCTATTTCCACCTCTATTTCCATTTATGTTTCTATATTTCAGGCACATTGGCGTGCTCTTATCGTTACAAAGTGTACAAAGTTTTAGTGTAGTATATATATATAGTAGTAGTAGTATAGTATTAGCAGTAGGGGTCACTCCTCGTTCAGCTCGTCGGCAGGCGGACTGTACGGTCTGGCAGGCTTCCGGTACCCGCCGTTGTAGCTCCGGAACTTGCTCTTGTTGTACGATCCAAGTGAGTGTCTTGGGGATCTTGGGTTTCGAGGCGACAGTGGACTGTTCTTCAATAGCAGGTTGCCACCGGCGTCGCTGGCAGCGTACGAGCCCGTCAACCGGGCAGACCGTCTTCTCGTCTTGTTAGCCTGTCTCAAGAGATCGAAACCAAATAGATTGTCAGAGTCGTCTCCTTCGTTGCTCGACTCGATGATCAATGGACTTCCAAGCGGACTCTCCTTCGACAGGTCTCTCGCCAACTTCAATGGCTCAACAGCACCCTGTAATGAATTCTTACGGCTGCTCTTCTTGCCTCTATATCTAGGTGACAATAGCTTCTCGTTCGTTGGTGAGCTCACATCAGCAAGTAATGTTCTAAATGACGCAGTAGAGTCGAATTGCATCGTTTGATCCATCTTTGGAGAGGTGACGTCAAACTCAAGATTCCAGGCTCCTCTCTCCATCGTGTTGGTGGTGGTGTTGGTAGTGGTCGTGGATCTCGTATCAACTGAACTGCTGTATTTATGACCAAAATTGCTTGGTAATTCCTTACCATCCTTTGTGAAAAATGAATCTAACGTCTCTAATGTAGCGAGCATGTTACTCAAGGAATCCTTATCTGTAACAGAAACATTGTCAGCATTGTATTGTTCTTGCTGTTGATGGTGACGGTTGATCTGTTGTTGAAGTTCGGGCGACAATGGATTGTACTGAACATATTGAGATTCTGCAGAAAAATATGGAGATTCAGATAATTGTAATGATTTATCGAACCCACTCGCAAGCTCGTATTCTCTAGCTTGGCTCTCATCAACACCTTCGACACCTTCAGCACCTTCAACGTCTTCCTTGACTTCTCCATTTTTAACACTCTTAACACAAGTGGAATAAACCGAATGGATGTTGTTTCTAGTAATTGCAGTCCTCACACTAGGCATAGGAACAGACCAACCACTTTCATCAGGAATACCAAACAACGTGACAATCTTATCATAGTCCTTTCTCATAGTTGGGTCACCAGCAGACATCATCAAATAGTGTTTATCAAACGGAGAGGCAGAAATCGAGGCCGCTTCATCTAAAACTTCCAACGCTTGGTCAACATAGTCGGTCAAAAGTAATCTTAATAATGGAGCAATCAAATCGGCACCTAGTCCAATGAATTCATCACTACCTAAATCGACAACTCGGAAAACATGCTTCAATAAATCCATAGTTTCAATTTTAATCCAACTGATCTTATTGAATAACAAGCCTAACAAGAAAACTAAAGTTTCAGCAGCATATTGAGGAAAGAAATGTCTCTTCAAAACATTCACAATTTGACTCATGAAATCTTCCTTGTTTCTAAATCTTCTCTTGATCAATGATTCAATGATTCTTGACAATCCAATGATTTCATTCTTATCCGCCATCTCTCCTAAAAAGTTACCAGCAGTAATGATTTCTTCAGTGAATCTCTTAGTTGTATGTGCATGCAAAAATCTTGGCATATTGGCAAGTAATGTTAATAAAACTCTGTGTTTACCTTCACCAATAATTTGACTACTTTCTAATTGATTCAGTTTACCAATCAACTTCAAAGTAGGTTCGTACGAATTGGAGGACCTTAAACCAATCATGATGATCTTTTGCAACCCTTCAAACTTACCTTCCCATTTACGCGGAAATATAGCACTCAAACAATTGACAGTATCTTGAGAATTAAAATCAATCTTGGAAATAAACTTAGAAAGCGCAGATAAAACTTCAATGAATTCATTTTCATGGATAGTAGTTAAAGATGCAACCGATGACCAAAACAATTGAGGAAATGCAATAAGTTGTTCACTGTATAATTCAGATGTAATTGCATTCAACGTCATTAAAATTTGCATAGAGAAACCTTGAATACCGGTATTTTCATCAGATATAGTATTGGTCAAACATGATAACATATCTCTCAGCATAGTTTGATCTAAGAATGAAATCAAACAACGGAAAACTTGAAATGATCTAGATGCAACATGCATAACCTTACATGTGGTGGCCCAATGAA
>JAJMLU010000580.1:64719-83273 GCA_030569835.1 Pichia sp. NRRL Y-27261
GACATTGAAGATCCAAAAACTGAGAAGTGATGAACTGTTAGAAGAACAAGAGATTGATGAAGTCGAAGAAAATCCATACGAAACACAATCTGAAGTATCTGCTGATAATACCCCATCATCAACTGGTTCTGCACCTTCCAATGCACATTCCAACATAGAATTATACATCCCTGATACACGTATCGTCAGAGACAAACTTAAGAGCGCCAGAAACTATGTCTCCAATTCAGAAAAATTCAAAAAGTATACAGGAATATCATCATTCATTAAGATCAATGAAAAGTACTCCTTGTTTGATAGATACAAATCATCCCTCGGTTCAACCAATAGTGCCAACAATGGTTCAAACGAAATATTTAGAAACTCAGTAGCAGCTGAAATGGCAACACCAGAATCTAAATCATTACTTTCTTTGAAAATCACTCAAAGTATTTACAAGTTAGTCTTGGAATCGTTGACCAGATCAATCGAATTAATGCCATCTCAAATCAGTCTCTACACTATTGAGTTATTCAAGTTGATGCTTTATAAGATTGGTCCTTCTTATATTGCCGTTGGATTAGAATCATTATACGACACATACGTTGAAGCGCAATCCAAGAATAAGGGTGTTTTTGGACGTGGTAATACTAACATCGACTTGAGTTTCTTATCTCAATTCTACGTCATCTTCATCCAACTCTATTTACTTTCCACAGTTGTCAAGAAATCCTTTTATCCATTAGTTTCAACTGAACACGATACGAGTTTTATGAGCCATTCCTTCAACTCATTCTTACAAGACGTTGAAGTTGGTGTTAATATCATAATGAAGGATGTTGTTGATATTGTCCAAGATAGAATCAATGCCATTCTTTCTAAGCAATCTGCAAATGACTACACAACTGTTAGTGAATTTGATAGAACACCAACATGTGAAGCTATGGTTGCCTTCCTTGAAAACATTTTACACAGTGCTCTTAATGAACTCAAATTTGATTCTGCCTTGAAGATGAAATTCATCAACAAGGTCTCTAACTATTTCTTGTCCACATTGATTCTTCATTTGAGTCACTTGAAGGTTACTATGGACGGCTTTACTGTTTTAACACACGATTTGGCTCAATACATTTTGATCTTCAATAACATCAAGCTAGACTCTTCTGACGACTACTCTCCAAACGGAGACTCTGCTGAGAACAAATGGGTTAAGGAACAACTTGATCAAATCCAATCTGCATTCAAGATCTTGAACGAGTTGCCAGGTCTCTACTCGTGTCAACCTGGTTCTCTTAAGGAGTTCTGTAGTGAAGGTAAGTTGAACGACTTGAAGAAGAGTGTCATCAGAGATTACATTTCGAACAGAGAAGATTTCCAACCGTGGTTTTTATCCAACATCTAACCTAAATAGCCCGTATCTTATGTACTATTAATTGAATTCTAGATGCGATCTGCACACTGTAATTATGGGGCGTAGCTCACAACCCACAACGCGAAACCGGGTTCATAGTTCAGGTCCCAGGCCAGCCAACCAGCTGTGCGGGAGACCATGGTTGCTAGTATGTCTGTCACCGACTAAACCCCAGACACGTCGGAGAAACTAGAAAATGCTTCATATATCGATAATAGGTACAGAATTCTCGTATCTTAACAAAATCTTGGATTTCTTCTCCAATGTCCCATCCATGTTTCTATAGCTACGCTGTTGATGTTAGATCCAAGCCGGCAAATTCCGTTACCATTATCGATTTTTTAACACTTTCTGGATCTGCAGAAGGTGAGCAACTCCCCGTCCTCATGCATTTGAAGCAGATAAGATTCTGAGGTGCATGATACTTTTAATTCGTTGATCTAAAAGGATACTAATATAGACCAGACCGCTGGGTTTACACAGGGCATGACCATCAGTTCCGTAGATTCACAGCGGCACATCTACTAAATATAAGCCAGTTTACAGATGTAACAGTCTTGTGTTCCAAAGATTTAAGATTAACTATCGCCAATCAGTTAGTTGATAGATCACAGATAACATTTCTTCCAGATCGAGTAAGCAATAGCATCCGATACCCGGAGATGGCTGGTTATCCCGATATACCAATCACGGCTCGACCCGATGATTCTCGATCCTGAGCAAATATCGGACCGGGGGAAGATCTCGGGGAGTCGACCAAGACGGAAACGGATCCTATTGAGAAGGTCCTGCAGAAATCGTGCAGGTTTAAACGAGCCGGTTGAGCCATGTGATGGAAACAAGGCAGTGCAGGTGCTTCTCAATATTTCGGGAATTTCCACGATGCTCTGCATGCATCTCCCGATACCCTCTATACAGCCGATTTTTCCGGGGTAGTTTCTCCAGACAAGCCAGGGCTTGGGCATTTGAGGTGCTAGCAGTAGTGTTGGTTAAGTGTCAAGTCAGAATTTGTTCCGGAAGAAGGTGGATGATTATCCATGATGGACGATGAATGCAGTGCGTTTTTGGAAGGATCATTGTTGCGAGAATCGCAGTCGAGAATATTAGACGCCCATGTTAATAATAGCATTTTCTGGATTATGGTCCTCCGAACCTTGAGGTGGTTTCTTTTGTCCTGATAATGAGACTGAATTATGTTAAATTTTGGCTTAAGATTGCATATTGCATGCGTGGTAAACGGTATAATATATACTCCAGAAACACAGCAAATAACAACTGCACGTGATGCTTCATCGAACTCTGGATCGACCAGGCACAGACCCCAACAAATTCGAAAATTAATCCTTTTCCTGAACATAATGTATAAAGAACATTTCTAGTTTCTACAATTGAAAGTATACATGCATGTATGTTCTCTCGCACATATATAATTTGTAGTATACTACAGAGGTCGGCCAGAAGACATTTCCCCGTTCTAGAGGTTTCTGCACGGAAGCGGAGGCCAGGACTGAACTCCCTGAATCGGGTTTCCCTTCTTTTTTCGCTCACGACTCACAATTTCACGGTGTTTACTGCGTCCCCAAATGTCCAGGAATGGACCTGACAAAGATCGTTGCTTTCTTGTTCCTACCTACCTTCCTTTGCTGTGCACAAATGGTTTACACATTTGTCAGGAAATCCACGATTACCAAATTGGGTTGATATTAAATAACCAACTGGTTAATGGTCCATCAAGTATCCACACTGCATGCGACGCCAGCTCATGTCCAAACCCTGAAAATATAGCAAAAACTTCGATCTCAAGTCAATTAAGCATCAACACTTCTTTCCTCATTTACCAGCCCAGAATTCTATCAGGTACTTTTTCATCTAGAACCGAGTCTCATAACTTGATATTGACAGTAGTACCGGCATAGCAAGCTATAGCTTTTAATCTCTTTGCACTCACCCCTGTTGAATATTAATTTCCCAACAGGTTGTCTCAATATAAATTAACGTCAATTCCCCCTATTTTCTTCACTACACAGTCATCCCCTACCACTTTTCTTGATGAAGCACAATAACATCAATTCAACACCAAAAGCCATGTTCACTGGGCAATACTCACACTTCCCAGAAGCACAAACACCATCATGGCACGACCTTGGGTATGGCGATGGAAATAACAACACCAGAGTCAACGCCAATTATGAGGATGCTGCAATACATGACGATAAACTCATTGACAATGCAATGTATACAACATCTCCATATCAGGAAAACACAGCTTCAAGCTTTAATAGATTTCATACAAGCTCTTTGTCCAACAGTCAAATTTTCAATACTCAAGAACTGCTTAACACCGTACACACATTTAACGACCACATTCCAACACAGACCTCGGTTCCAAACACATACGTTAACCCTGCGATGCAACAAGGAAGCACAATGATGGAAACAGAGTCCAATACCCCAGGCATTATGGATAGCCATAACTCAAACATCAAATACGAGCAAACCGTTTCTCCCAACGTAGCAGACTATAACTTTGAATCCGCTGCACAATATCAACATCAGGAAACAATTTCTCCAATACCAATTGAAAATTCAACAACAGAGAGGCAACTAGAGAGTGATATTAAACAAAATCTGCCACCTGAAATTATTGAAAAGCTTGAAAATGCTACAAAAGATGCTTCTTACAGAAAGCCTAAAAAACCACGTAAAAAGAGACCAATGTCGAACATCCAGAGGAAAGCCCACAATCAAATAGAAAAGAAGTACAGAATTAACATCAATTCAAAAATAGCCAATTTCCAAAACATTGTTCCATGGATGTCACAAGACGGAATAGCATTTGAAATTGACAACAATTTATACGGAAACAATACCATCGCTGATACCCCCGATAAAAATAAACTCAACAAGTCGATGATACTTGATATCGTCACCGAGTACTTAATGGCCCTGAAGCATGAGTGCAAGAAAAAAGATCAAGAAATATTGCAGCTTCAAGAGCAACTTACATTAAAGGACATGCGTAATGGTTTGTAACAAACAACAATCATAAGTATTTCGATTTACAACATTCTCCACACTCTATCGAGCGCATCATAGTAACCAGCTTATCATATTGATTATGACTAGGTTGACTATTTACTATCAAAGCCTACAAAATAAATGTTTTTTTCTTGCTACCACTTCCAAGTTTGCTCCCCTTCAAAATGGTTCTATGCTTCAAATTTGTACGTAAACACCTACGAGCAATCTATTTTTATCCTCTTATTCCTAGACCCTATATCCTTACTCTTGCATTTATATATCCTATGTTTTATTATAACCGATACTATTACCATGAAAGTAAAACACTGCATTGTCATGAAACCCCAGTAAGCTTGTTGAAACGTGGTGCCTTCTAGGAACAAAATAATAAAGTTCCAATCAGGCATGTATTGCAGAAAAATAAGATCTGTCATTTAAAGTTTTTCGTAGCCCCCACACACGAATTAATGTTCCATAACTTTAATAAACTAAGGATCTAGACAACTCAAATTGGAGCCATGAATATCACATGCAGATTGTGAATACTTTCAAAAGATCCCAAGAACATTAAGAACACTCAAGAACCGCAACGAAGATCTCGTGCTCGTCCCCATTAGCTGATCAATCTATCTTCGCTGCAAATCCGGGCTGTGCACCCGTCGGGCCCGAAAAATCCCTTGTTTGAAGATATTACGTGCCTAATTTTCTCCACCCTACTTCCTATCGAAAGAACCTAAAATATATCAACACGCAGCTGCAAAGCTCGTTCCCACTTTGCAAATAATCTACAATCTTTTCTATTCCGGGGGAATATTTCATAATTTTCTTATTTCCACTGTAATGATTTTTGTATGCCACCTCGTGATGCTCGATCTAATTTTTTACAGCGCCTATAAGTTTCGAAATTCATTTAATTTAACATTAAAACAAGTATTTAATAGATTACACAAGACTGTTGCCAACCGTTTCAGTTTTTCGCAAACTCTTGGATTTTGTTATATAGTAAAGTAAGCTGGTTTTCTTTATTACCAGTAAGCAAATCTTTGATTTCTCCCACGAAAAATTTATTAGTTTCAGACTTGACAACATGTGTCCGAAATTCCTTTTTATCTGTGCTTTCTTGATACTTTAAAATCAACTCTGGGGAAATCGTATAATTTGCAATTAGACATTTGGTCAAACAGTGGAGGGAAAGTAATACCTTCAACGTAGAAAGATATCTTAGTTTATCCGTATTAGAATCGTCGTCATCATCGTCGTTAAATAAATCCATCAGTAAATTGAATTGATCTGTAAAAACACTTTCTTCACTAAGGATAGTTTTTTCAGCATAAGTTATGACCATCAATAATTCTTGCTGAGTAGTGAATTCCATTTCATTGATATTCATACAGAGGAAAATAATTTGTGTTTGCGCAATAACTAACTCTTCCTTTGTCATTTTTTGAATTTTGTAGAAATTGGCAGTTCCAATACATCTCAAAATGGCTTGAATGAACTTCTCAATTCTTTGCTTACTCTTTCTGTCAACAACAATTCTAAAGAACATCTTCAGGAAATTAGCACAACTTGATAGTTCACCAGGTTGATAGACCTTTGCAACATACTTGAATGTTGTCTTCAGTGCTTCAGAATATGTGGATTCAATCAATGTCTCAAATTTCTCAAACAAAAACTTATGTAATTCAATAGCAATGTGTCTTATATGGTTAGATTTAGCACACTCTAACGCAACGACAGTCGGGAAACATAATTTAGGATTGCAGAAACCAAACTTGATGACCATCTTTAAAAAGTTAATGGAGTTCATGGCATTCTCTGGATTTTTTTCTAAGCAAATGTGCAAAATATTATGCATGTATTTTTGAACTAATGTCGAGCAAAGACCATCATTGACATAATCTAGTGTGTATCCATGGAAAACTGCAATATCAAGTTTAATAGACCCTGATCTTTTAACATCTAATCCATTCTTCTTTATCATCTTAACTTCTTCATTCTCTAAAAATGTTAATAATGATCCAATGACAATATTAGAGATCACCAAATCCTTCTTCTTGAATGTCGATTCTATTAACTTGGAAACTGGGACACTGAAAAATAGTTTTGGATGAGAGATACAGACATTCAGGGTGTTTTTGATTGCAATTTTTCTTACGGACTTTTCAATTGATGAATCACAAAATTTGAGCAGATATTTAAGCAAAAAGACAGATATTGGCTCCTTTTCCAATAGACCAAGTTTAGCAGCAGTAAACAATTCTCTATCCCTTTCAAAATTACAGTAGCGACCAAAACCACCAATCAAATATAACATTCTTGGAACTGTTGAATCTGGCTTGAAATCTTTAACTGAACTTTGAATATCACCAATATATTTTAACAGCATACGCAATGTAGATAAACACGCTTTAGAGACGCCAGTAGTATCACCATCAATTAAAAATAATTTCCAAACACATTGAATTGCACGATCTAATTCCTTTGAGTTGAATTTAGTAAGTCTTTTCATTAATGATTCCTTACATGATTGAACAAACATTCTATTGAGCGACTTTTGATGATTCAAAGCTAAATTCAACACTTCCAATGCATAAAAACAAATATTACTACCCTTGTAGTCATTGATGATATAAGGTTGGATAGTAATAAGTTGATCCTGAGAGATTAAGTTTTCATCACATTTGACAAATGTGGACAGAACACCCATGATATTTTCTGATGTGACATTTTCTGATTCTGTAGTATGTTCATCTAGTGAATCTGTAACCAATTCCAAGATGGATTCAACAATTATTTCCAGTGAATGTTTCAATTCCTTTTTGATTGATTTATTGAAATCACTGGTGTAGATAACCTTTTCTTCCAAGAACCTTTCAAACAAACTCCAAGTTGTGGGACCTAAGGAAAATACACCACACAAGACATAGATGATTTCATAAGACTTATTCTGAATTGAAACCGGGTTAGATGCATCATTCCTTAAACCAATACTTCCTAGGTCGACAAATAGAAGATCTGCAATAATCCGACATGAGAAGTCAACAATCCGATCTTCTTCATCATCTAATTGACTTAGCAATGCTGCCGATAATTTGACTTTCGTCTTAATTGAAGTTGTATGCATGAACATATATTTCATAAGATTGGCAGTCTTCTTTTTCACCGCAACACTTGGATCTGTAATTTTATGAGCAATGATATCCGTGTATTCATCAATGTATTCATTCTTGGATTCTAAAACTTTGTACAATAAATCTAAAACGGCATCCGTAACACTGGCATATGATTCGTTCAATCTTTTCTTGATCATGTTTCTCAATTTTTCATCTTGTAACAAGGTTGGTTCTCTATTGATTAGCAATGTCAAATTTTTAACAGCCAACATTCTGGACTTAGCTTTTGGATGATTCAAAGATACCAGAATGAATGATAAAACATCATTGTACCGATTCATCAGATCTTGAGATACAAGGATTCTTCTATAAATTTCACTCACTTGATTATCTGAAAGATTCTCTATATCCATTTGATTTTTATTCTGAGATGGAAGTTCTATAAGTTTAGCAATGGTATTATCGACAGCCTTTAATAATGCTTTATCAGTTTCCAATTTCTTTTGCATTAAGGATTCCTTATCTGATGTAATTAATGTGTTTAATTCAGTTTCCATTTGCTTTAATTTGGAGAGATGAATGAGGGATATAAAATTGAATAATGTTGAGTTCTCGTTATCTTTTCTAAATTTAAGACATGATAAGAATGTTAACAAATCAGTTGAGAAAGATTTGAAAAGTTCGACATCTATTTCGACGTTTAAAGTTGGGACATTAAGTGTATTTCTCAGTGTGAGGATTTTTGAACCAATAGTTCCAATGATTTCAAAGAATAAGGCATGTGAACTACTTTGTGTATTTTCTGTCGAGCTGCAAATATGAAGTAAATTGGTCAACAATGAATCCAAAATGACCGAACAAGCTGGAAATTCTGAGACTTCCAACATCACCAGGAAATCAGCCAGGATATTTTCTATGATTTTCCTTAATGTAGAGGTATATGAAGAGACTATCTTCTTAATGAATGAAATGACAAAATCATTAGCTGCTTTACTCATAGAGTTGGTTTGATGCTTTATTGAATTCCATAAGTTATCATTGATTTCTTGCAGTTCCATTTTCTTTGCCTTAGTTGTATGATTCAAAGTCAAAAATTCGTATTGTGAGTAATCAAAATCTTTATAATATTCGTTATGACATTGGATTAAACTGACAATCAAATAAGATATCAATTGGATTGAAATACCACAGCCTGGTCTGTAGTTCTTTGCTTTGGACTTCAATGGATTTAGTGTACCAAAATTATCTATAATTTCGGTGAAAATGAAAATTCGTTGGTCTTCATAACTGGAGTAGATAGATATGATCAATTGAGCGAATTTAGCTCTCAGTTCTTCTAATGCAATATTCAAATTGGTTCTTTCTCTGGTTGTTAAAATATCAACGAAGATAACTTCAAAGGATGTGTATTCGAGACGAGTAACTGAAGATTCGTCTAATGGTAAATCTACCATATTATCGTACATTGTAGATATCATGAAAATATAATGCTTGATAGTTGGGATAAAGAAATCTGGAATTTCAGTAAAGGTTTCACGCATGTATAAGGACTTCAGAACAGATCCAAAAGTGCACATGAAGTCAATAACCAAAGAGAAACCATTTTCGTGTTTACTGATCTTTTCGACGAGGTTATTGGAGTAGAGGATGACAATTATTGAACACGATGTCATGACAATTTCGGCAAGCCTTTGATATTCTGGAGCACTGAAAACATCCTCGGATTCAAATACCACGTCCCATTCCACTGGACATGATTCTTTGATCACATTAAGACAAATTTCGAGTAATTTGGAGAAAACTTGCTGGTCTATTTGATCGTGTGAGTCTGTGGATATCAAATCTATTAACTTTGATCTAATTGAGTTCAGTACATCTGGTCTAACAATATTCAATTCTTCTGCAAATATAGTAGTATATGTGTCCCACAAGTCTAAATCTCCATCATCCTGGTCTTCTTCATTATCAACTGATTCGTCATTGTATAATTGTGAAATAGTTTGCACAAAATCATCTTTCACATGTGAGATTAGAACACTTTGAGTGACTTTAGTGTCATAGATGAATTCTGGTTTTATTTCTTTTTTGACTTCTTGCGACGTTGGCTTGATCATGCTGACATCAGTTGCACTAATTTCAGGTTCTTCAGCCAAATCTGAATTGATCAACTTGGTAATTTCGTTGAGGAGTACGTCTTCGTCTTCTAATGAAGTGATCAGTTCTATCTTATTTGCTTTCAGGTTTTGCTTGAAATAATCTTTCTTCGTGACTGGTGTGATGTTATCTATATGAAGATCCGAGGGCGATACAGGTGGCAATTCATTCTCTGTAGAATTCAGCTGAATGTATGGTTTTTTGAATTTGACAAATTTCAGATCCGGATCTTCTGTCTTCCAGATATCCAAATTCAGCAAATCTGAAGAGACGATTTCATCTGCCTTATCATTGATATCATCCTGGGAGAATAAGAGCGTGTCTGAAGATATGCTTGCGTTGTATGGAACGGACAACGGCACTGCAAACTGCTTTGGCAGAAGAAAGCTCAGCGGATGGTGTTGGAGTGAGGTGTTTGGCGTCGTTTCTCCGCCCTCTTCTTCGGAATCCCTCTTGCGCTTGGACATGCTGTGGATGGAGAGTATCTGAACGCTGTGGATGTGCCTGGACGTGTCCCTGCTGTGGCGAACACCCCGAACCAAGGCCCCAGACACGTAAACCCCAGCGGTGAAGACGTCTCTGGAAGAAAGCTCAGCTCCTGCGGGTCGTGTTGCCCTCCTCTGCACAGCCTGGAAAGAAATTTGTGTGTGAACTCCGCGTATAGTTAGCAGATTTGAGCTTATAAGCAGTTGGGGAACAGGCAGGCTGTTTGGTCCTGCTTCTGGCTCTGTCTTCGCCTGCAAGGCAGAGAACACACCCACCCACCGAGCAATGTCCACACAAATATACCCACTAGAGAAACACACGCCGCAGGAACTCCAGGTGCTCACGAAAACCCAGGCGGAAAACGAAGTCTCCTGGTACATGGGAGAGGTGATCTCTTCACAGTTGGAATCCATCAAAGACACACTCGTCGCATGTGTTAAGAACCTCGACGAAACCAATGATACCCAATACAAACTCCCATTGTCATCACACAAATCTGAAATACTGAAGGGAACGGTCACTCGAGAGAATTTCAAAATCACGGCTTTACACATTGTCATCTGCAGCAAACATTTCAACGGTGGTAAGAAAATAGAATTCGAGTTGAAACCATCCAAGTACTTGATCATTAGACAATTACTAGACTGTCACGATGCTATGGAAAACGCAATCTCCAACTTGGATAAGATAATACAGAACAGTAAGAATGGAAATAGCGCCGAACTCTTTGTGAGGTACATGGATCAAGTGTGTTCACATGTTGATTTGGCAAGACAATCCTTAGCAAGTCCAGATGCTGCTTACATTTTCCCAACATACAGGGTTCCTGGTCTTTTATTTGAGCCTCAATTACCAAAGAACGTGTCGCTTGATTTCCTTGTAAGTGAGGGCGAATTGACAGTTGATTTTAAAAGCTTGACACTGGTTGACAGAAAACCATGGAATGTGATAATGGACAAGACCAATCGATTGTCTTTTGGTGATATAGTGAGAAGAGAAATATCGAAACAGCGAGGTGTTCCAGTGAATAAGACGTTGTCCGATGAATACAATGCATATTTGAAATGGAGAGAAGGCCACTCCGAAGAAGAACACGAAGATGCAGGATTGGGTAACACTTTCAAGAACATGTTCACTTTCAATTCCGATCCATCTTTGTCTACATTAATCAAGAACGCCAACCACTATCTTGAGCAATCAGTTACATTTATAGACGACGATAACAATCCATACGTTGTTCAAGTAGGTGAGAAATGCGAAGTTGTGTCGTCTGATCCGGTATTACTCTCCATTTGTGTGAAACTTGAGAGTTTGGAGAAGACCTTACATCGTATCAAGGAGAACCTTACTAATATCTACATCTAATATATCGTATCATTGATATTAATCATTACATAGTATACAGTTCTATAATTTTATAGTATTTGTTTAGCCAATATAGCATATAGCTATTCCTCTAATTACCCAGCGTCTCCAATTTGAGCTTCAATATCTTTGACTGTTGCTCCAAGACTTGTTTTCTTTTCTTGTACTTCGACAGCAGCTCCCCAAGAGTCTTTCTGTCCTTCTCGATCAGCGGCTTCACCACCTTCCTTATCTTGAGTGGTCTCTGAAGCACTATTCTCTCTGGCAACACGTCGAAGAGGGTTTTGGAATGCAATGTTTGTTGCAGTTGCGGCACGTCGACCGTCTGCTTCTGGAATGCGGCCACCGCGTCCTCTAGGGCGCTGAGGGTGTCTTTCAGGATCTCCACCGAGTCATCTAGCCCTGCCATTGTGTGTGTCTGTGGGGGAAACCACGGAAAGCCACGAAAAACACGTGAAACGGCCCAAACGGGAAGAAACACCATCACCAAAAACAACAACAATTCATGCTGAGCTCTCCTGCAGGGAAGCTTTTCTTTTCTGCCGACGCCCCGCTCAGAAATTTTCAGCTCGATCTCGCCGGCTTTCCTTCTCTGCGTTCGATGTTGTTGTTGCCAGGCCTTCTCCTATAGCTTCTTCCTTCTCTGCACCCCTTCCTTCCTGCCACTTCGTCTCAGGCCCTTTGCTTTACCCCCCTTCTCCACACAGCAATTGGAAGTCCAGCTATCACCTGCAACCAGCTATAGTAGTCACCCACAATGTCTGCTGCAGCAACTTCCACAACAAACACAGCCCCTGTTCTCACCAGATCGAGTACGGCCAAGCTGCCAACTTTAAAGGTTGGTGGCCCGGTCAGTAAGTCGATCGGTAAGAAATTGAGGGATGCCATGAAAGAAAAGGAGTCCAAGAAGAGATCAGAACATCCAGCTTCCTTCAGAGGTTGGAGAGAAGTCTCTGGTTACGACAAATCCTTTGAATTAACTCCTTTCGACGAACTTATGGATCTTTTAACAAGAGCAACAACTTTAGACCAATACCTCCCAGAAAAGTTCTACGGTGATTGGTACCATGGTATCGCAGTCATTGTTTTAGCAGCCCTCTTGTCTGGTTTCTTAGGTAAATTTAGATTCTCCCTTGGTTTTGTCTTCTTCATCACATTTGCTTCTGCATTATACTACCGTTCATCCGTCAGAAAGTACAGATTGGCATTGAAATTAGAAGCTCAAAGAGAATTCACCGTCCACCAAATTGAAGACGATTATGAATCTTTAGACTGGCTGAACGTCTTCTTAGACAAATACTGGGTCTTCCTTGAACCATCAATCTCTCAACAAGTTACCGATATTGTTAACCCAATGATGGCCAACTTGGATGCCATTCCTGCTTTCATCAAGGAAATCTGGATCCACACTTTGACCTTAGGTACCAAGCCACCAAGAGTTGACAGAGTTAGAACCTTAGACAGAACTGGTGACGATGTCACTGTCATGGACTGGGGTGTTTCTATGATTCCAAACTCTATGGAAGATTCCACCGTTAAGCAAATGAAGAGTAGAGTCAATACTGAAGTTTTAGTTAAAGTTAAGATGTTTGGTCTTACTATTCCAATTTTAGTTAGTGACATTTCCTTCAGAGCTAACGTTAGGGTCAGATTAAGAATGATGTCCAACTTTCCACATATCCAAACCGTTAACGTCTCTTTGACTGAAGTTCCACACGTTGATTTTGTTTGTAAGCCAGTTGGTAGTGATTCTGTTTTCGGTTTTGAAATCTTCAACATTCCTGGTTTATTCTTATTAGTCAAGGAAATGATGAAGAAGTACATGGGTCCAATGCTTATTGCTCCTTTATCCTTCCAATTGAACTTGGAACAAATGTTAGCTGGTAATGGTCTTACCGGTGCGTTAGGTGTTTTGGAAATTAACGTTAAGAACGCAACTGGCTTAAAGGGTGCTGATACTTTCAACAACACCATTGATCCTTACTTCACTTTTGGTTTCAGTGGTACTGTTTTAGCCAAGACCACCATTGTCAATGATACTACTGAACCAACTTACAACCAAACTATCAGAGTCATTTTGAACTCTACAGCTGATCCACTTGCCATCATGTTGTACGATGAAAACGAGTCTGATGGTAGAAAGGATAAGTTTATGGGTGCTGCATTGTACGATTTGGATGAATTAATGTCTAAGGGTTCTGTTAACAACATTTCCCTACCAATTTTAAGAAACAACTTCCCTGCTGGTAACATTAACTTCGATATCAAGTTAATGAAGTCATTACAAGGTTCCAAGTTACCAGATGGTTCTTACAGTCCACCACCAGATTACAACACCGGTGTTGCTAAGGTTACTTTATTAGGTGCAAGATCTTACACTGCAAATGAAGAAGAAAAGAAGTCCATCTATGCTCAAGTTTACGTTTTAGGCGAAAAGAAATTAGAATCCGGTGTCGCAAAGAATTCATCATCTGCTTCATGGAACTCCAGTTTTGAAGATGTTATTTACGATAGATCCAAGTGTAGAGTTCGTGTCTTATTGAGAGAAAAATCAAAGGCCAACACTATCATTGGTTCAGCCACTTTACGTTTAGTCGATATCATCGATGCTTCCTATGTTGGTAACAACTGGTTCTCAATGGCTAGTGGTGTCGGTGAGGTCAGTCTGTCATGTAACTGGAACTCTGTTAAGATTACCGGTGTTGCAGGTGCTATTGGTTACAGTGAACCTGTCGGTGTCTTAAGAATTTACATTGAAAAGGCCACTGAATTACTCAACTTAGAGAAGTTAGGTATGATTGATCCTTATGTTAGAGTCTTAATCAACGGTATCCAAAGAGGTAGAACTTTAACCATGAGTTCCACTACCAATCCAAAGTATTATGAATCAATTTACTTACCAGTTTCTTCCGTCAACCAAAGAATTACCATCGAAGCTATGGATGTTGAAAGACACACTCAAGATAGAACCTTAGGTTCATTCCAAGTTAGATTGAACGAATTGATTGACTTTGATTCTAATGGTGAACCAATCGAAACTGTTGGTGATATCACCGATGCTAAGTTATTCCACAAGAGAAAGGGTGTCAAGGGTACTGTTACTTACTCTGTTGCATTCTACCCTGTCCAACAAGTTGCCACTCCTGCTGAAATTGCTGAAGAAAAGGCCGAAGCTGCTAAACTGCAAGCTGCCATCGACGCTGAAGACAAGAAGGCTAACGCTAAGGATGCCAAGAATGCTGATAAACAAGCTGTCGTTGATGCTGCTGTTGCTGAAATCCAACCCGAATCAACTGGTACCAGAAAGGAACTCACTCTTGATCAATTATCTAACTATGATACCGGTGTTATTGTTATGACTATTTTAGGTTCTAAGTTTTCCACCGGTGGTTATTTCCAAGTTTTCTTCGACAAGCAAGGCCACTCAACTTATGAAACTAAGGTTACTCCACAAAGTAACATCAGTTTCTCATTTGATTATTTAGTCAAGGAATTACAAAAGTACTCTATTGTCACTTTTAGAATTGCTGAAAAGCCAAACCAAACTATCCTGAAGCCAGCTATCAAGGAAGTCACTATTCCAACTTTCACTTTGTTAGAACACACTTACGGTAAGAAGGCTATGATCAAGATTCCAGACAACAGTAACATCATTCAAATGAGCACTAAGTTCTTGCCAGCTGAATTCTCTTCATTACCTCCTGCTGATTCTATTGGTAACTCTGGTACTTTATCTATTCAAGTTGTCAACGCCCACAACTTATTATCAAAGGATTCTAACGGTAAGTCTGATCCATTCGTCAAGTTATACTTGAATAATGATGACTTCTACAAGACCAAGACCAAGAAGAAGACTCTTGATCCAGAATGGAATGAAACTGCTACAGTTGAAGTTGATTCTCGTGTTCAATCCATCTTACGCTTCAAGGTCAGCGATTGGGATTTCGGTGTCGAACAAGATGACAAGATTGGTGAATACAAGCTTGCCCTTAAGACCATTGATCCATTCTCACCAGTTCCAGTTGAATACGAACTTCCATTAACCGGTGATGCTGGCGAATCCGCAGGTACTTTATACGTTAAGATCAGCTTCAAGCCAGCCTACCACTCATTAGTCAGTGCTGAAAAGCCATTACCAAACCCAGCCAACCTGGCTGCTGATGGTACTGCCAAGGTCTTAGGTACTGGTCTCGATGGTGCCGGTAAGGTTCTGGGTACTGCTGGTAAGATTGGTGGTAAAGCATTACAAGGTGCCGGTGCCATTGGTGGTATGTTCAAGAGAAAGCACGATAAGCAATGATGAACGCCCCTCTTTTTTCCCCTTTATAACTATCCTTTATTTCTACTACCTTATCTAACTATGTAACAAACGATACGATACTCTTCTGTGTTAAAAACAGTCGCAAAGCGCAGACATGAGGGGACAGACACCCGAAGATAAAAGAAAGAAGAAAGACCAGCAGCGTCGACCCGTCGAGAGCGGCGTCGCTTTTCAGCTGCACGCTTTGGGCTCTGACGCTTACATGTCTGGATTTTTGCGGTGAGCCATTGGCTGGCCGTTTTTGGGGTGCTTCTTTCTCTTGCAACCGGGGGTGTTTTCTTCTGGAAAGACCCACACAAGAGCTACACACACGCCGATACCACCACAGAACGACCCGATGAGTGACGAAGAAAGAGAAGTGATACCAGATACACAGATTGACGAGCCAGTGATGTCAGATCACGAAGACTCTGATGACGAATTCGGTGATTTTGAAGAAGTTGATCAAGCAGAAGTGATAGAAGAACCTGTATTAGAGACGATTGTCCCACCACAGCCTGAGCAGATAATACCCGTCTACGACGGTGATTACAAAGGAAACGAGAAGGGGATACTTGGAATCATCGATATGATATTTGGGGGAATACCATCGTTAATTTCCTCAGGGACGAAAGTGGAGAACGTTGATGCCAAGGAACCTGAGAAGTTTGAATTTGATGAAAGAGCAGGCAAGATTTTCGATCAATTGATACTAGACGACAAGCCACCACAACACATAATCTGGAAAAAGAGCATGATCTTCAAACAATTGATGCTCAATCTAGACATACCCGTTGAAGACATCAACCAAATCGCTGGTACTGTTCCAAAATCAAGTTCCACTAACAATACCAGTGAATTCAGCGATTTATACGAATTCCAAAAGGCAGTTAAAGAAGATGCAGATTTAGAAAAACTATTAAAACAAGTTCCTGAGTTCAAGAGTTTAGGAATAGAGAAGAATGGTGCAGCATTTAATCAAAAATTGACAGATACACCAACAATCACTGCCGACGCACAATCGATGCTGAACATACAACCCGAAGACGAAGAAAGATACCTTGTGAGTTTGATGAACACAAAGAAGGAACTGTTGGAGTTGCTTTCTACGTGGGATGAGAAAATAGGTGATACGAGGGCCGATAATGAATTGTTTTCATCATATGTTGAAAACTTGATTGGAAATACACAGAAATTCAGAAGAGTTAGCAAAAAGGCTAAATGATTGATTACTTTACTAATTTGAAACAACAAAAATGTCTCTTTTCTTACGTACGCCTATATAAATATTTTTTTTTTCTATGTAATGCAACAATAATGAACTCGAAATTAATTAATTATAATTTCTCATCACCATACTTCTTGACATACAATCCTAATGCCTTAATTGGGAACAAGAATTTGTAGTTTGGATATTCGATAGCACAGGAGTGATTGAACACACCTTCGATGTTTTCGAAATTCCATTCACCAGTTTCCTTTTGACGTTTGATGATGAGATCAACACCTCTTCTGATGACGTCTCTGTCTGGGTAATCTGCAAGTAATAAACCAATCACAACCCAAGCGGTTTGTACAACTAGAGATTCAGGTGTTGTCACATAAGTGTGGGTTTCTGAACTCTTCATAGATTCACCCCAACCACCATCTTCGAGTTGACGAGAAACCAAGAAATCACAACCTCTCTTAACGACTTCACTGTTAGCGTAGTTTTCATTGATATCAGCTAATGCTTCTAAAGCAAACATGCCGGCGTACGTGAAACAAATACCCCAACATCCATACCATGAACCGTCAATCTGTTGAGAATCCTTAATGTAATCTGTAGCCCTTTTTATAGCTGTCTTGATATCATCGTATCTGTATTTCGATTTCGAGTATTTGGTGAAATATGCTAGACCTAAGACAGAAGAATCTGTACATTCGACATATGGATATTCAACCATGATATTACCGAAGACTTCCGCTGGATTGATCAATTCTAATAATGGTGTAGCCTTGATTCTTTCATATGTTGAGAAAGAACCGAATTCAAAGCTTCCAACATTTTGTAAACTCAACAAGACATCGATAGCATTGTGTAATTTAGTTGTGTCGTACAATTCGTGGACATCACTATATGCGTCAGAATTCATCACCATGATGATAGCTTTGATGGATTCGGCAGTGCAGTCGGAAACGGTATAACCTTGTTCTTTAGTCGAGAATGGCCATGCGCCCAATCTCTTATCTCTGAAAGAGCCATCCACACACTCGGTGTCGAATTGGGATCTGATCAAGAACTTGAAAGAATTGACAATAGCGTCGTGATATTGTGGCAATTCTGCCAATCCTGCATTGAAGAAATATTGGATGAAGAACGCACAGTCCCAAACTTGAGAACCATTCGTACCCATGACAATCAACCCTTGTTTTCCTAAGAACATGACTTCTTTCATCCTATCAAAACTTCTTAGGTAGTCCTTACCTTCTTTACCTTGTTCGTGATACAACACGATGGTTTCAAAAGCGGCACTCACTGGAGCGATACCCAAATGTTCTGTATTTTCAAGTTCTTTCAAGATCAAATCGTATGCTTTCTTGTTACAGTACTTGAGGACCCAATCTGGTCGTATGTACTTTTCGTACGCAACCATGCACGTGTTCAGCATGTTAAGCAACGATGTGTGAGGATAGTATAAATCGACACCACAGACTCTATTTCTGTTTTCTGTGAATTTAA
>JAJMLU010000581.1:8756-18764 GCA_030569835.1 Pichia sp. NRRL Y-27261
TGTATAAATACTCAAGTTATTGTTTGAGTTGTTGTTACTTGTATTGTTGCCGTTCTTAGCTCTGTGTTTTTGTCTTGTTGAATGGAATGATGCCTTTTGACCATTTTGAATTGGCGAACATTTCACTTTCAATCCATTGGTCGCCTTCAAGACATTTCTGTCGAGAAGCTTGGATGTGATCGTAATGAGCCTTTTGGATGTTTGTGAATACATTCTTTGATTGATTCTGTGTTTTTCTTTCTTACTTTATTATTATGCCACCTTGTATTCACTGTTACTGTTGAAAGCACACACCACAGACAAATCAACTAATCTAGTCAATTAAGCAAAACGCAACTCCTTCGACACTTGTAGGGATTAAAAGAGGAGACCCGAGTGTAGCACAGAACACAAAGCAAAGATGGGGTTGTCACTGGTTGCAAATAGCCAAAAATATTTGGCTGGCACATCACGGCATGTATTTTAGGCGGTCTCGGATGTGCCACAGTAAATTTTCTCCAGATTTTGAAGGTCTCCGCATTGCTAAAACCGTACACAATGCTTTCTCTACCACGGAGACTACGGTTGTTTCGGATGTGTATCGTAGACAAGAATAAATATAGGATAAATATAGAGGTTGTATAAATAGTAGTCTATGTAGGTAGTATAAACTATGGAAAAAATAAGTACAAAAGAATAATCAAGGGGAAATTTAAATGGAGAACACCATTGTCAATAGATAATAGAAATATGCATGCTAGCAATCATTGAAACTCAAATGGAATGAGTATTAAAGTAGTACATTTTACATTAAATTAAAACATTTCAATCATGGAATCAACAAATGTTTGGAAAAAGTAGTATCATCTATTGACAAAGATGAAAATCATTTTTTTTTATTAAAGATAGTTTTTATATTTCGATTTGATAATCATGATCACACTTATAATTGTTCAACAGCGGCTTCAATAGCCTTACCGAAGTCTAAGTTTGGATCTTCTAAGTTGAAACCGGTAGAAGCCTTTGGTGGGTTAGCCTTCTTGTATGCTTCCTTTGCTTCAGCAATTAATTTAACCTTCTTTTGGTATTCAGCTTCTTCCTTCTTCTTTTCACCTTCACACTTTAATGTAAGATCGTGGGTGAAACCGTAGAAAACACCAGCAACTAATGCACCGTATCTGAAAACCTGTATTAAAATAAAAAGAGTAGTAGTGAAACATTTATTGTTAGTATTTGATTCGTTGTTTAATCGTGTAAGCACATGTCTCTGTTCGTGTTTATTTGTCCATTCACTTCTTCTAATAGTGAAATATATCGCCCTGGGTATCCATTGGCATGCATTTTCTTCTGCATTTATTCTCAATTGACACATTGATATCGTCTTGCCAGATCACGGTAATTCTCGACGTCGACGAATCTGTACCGTCTCCTGCACGACGCAACACTGACACTAGAGACACGTTTCTTTCATCTGTGGGGTCCAACATACGTTTAAAGTAGACATTGTTATATTCCTATGTTTGTTTGGATGATGGAGGGACGTACAAGAGCAGAGACCGTCGACACCTAACACCGTCTCCATCCATTACTATGAGTTGCATTTCACTCTTCAACAACGAATCGCTCGCTCGCTCACTCACTGTGAACTTCTCTCCTCACTAAGCTCTACACTATGCTATGCACTGTACACGGATCTTCTTCTGCGATACGGGGACCTTGCACCTACCATTGCTACATATAGGTGTTGCTAGTGTAATGTAACCCAGTATACGTTTTAAATACCCAATAATACTCCCAAGAATCTCATCTCTGCGTGGAGAAATCCCCCTTTTCCACACCCTCTATAGCCCGGCCGTCTGGCGAATCAACGGCCTCATCGGCGCGCCCGGGCTGCGTAACCACCGTCACCACGACAGAAAAATTGTCGCGTTTTAGCCATGAAAATTAAGAGACCGGACCAGATCCGGTAATAGTTATACTGTTACACTCTATAAAAGTTACAATGAAAATACACACACACAAGATCAACTTTCCCGGACACTCTTCAAGACATAGCTCTTGATCTTATCCTTCTCAGTACGGATACGCTCTTGCTCACGGGTGACATTAACGGCAAGAGAGGCTGTTTGAGGAACAGATATGCTGCTTTGTTGAAGTTTCCTACCTGATCTACTTAAAAAGGTAAACTTCACACCGTCATTATCCTTCTCAACACCTTGATCTGCTTCGGTTCCAGTACCTTCGTTCTTTAATTTGTGTATGATGGCAGATGGTGTACCAATAGTGTCACTTAAGAAGCCCTTTGTTGACTTACCGGATGCGCTGTTGTTTAAACTTTCAGCCATGATTTTCTCAAATTCAAGATCAAGTTCTGCATCGTAGAATGCTTTGGATCTACTTTCCATATCATCAATTTCGTCAGCATCATCTTCTTCTACTTCCGAGTCAGAAACAACCTCTGGATGTCCATCTTCAATTTCTTCATCCTCGCTTTCTTCATCTTCAGAATCGTCGTCGGAATCAGAATCAGATTCACTATCACTGGAATCATCATCTTCGTCGTCATCTCCATCATTGTCATCCGAATCTTCTAACTCATCATCATCGTAATCATCTGAATCACTGCCATCGCTTTCATCATTCTGTTGTTCCTTTTTGACGTCTTCCTTTTCTTTACCGAATTCTTCTTGTAAACGAGTGATAGCTTCTTCGTAATTTTCTGCCTTGTAGAACTTATCTGTCTTGAACGTTCTATTCAAACCGGCAATAGCTATATCAAAATTATTATTGATATCTATAGATAATTGTCCAGTTTTAGTGAAAACATAGTAATTGAAAAACTTAACAAATGTCAACAGTGAATTAACAGTTTCAGCCTTTTGTTTAGACATATACAAACTCGTAAACATGGTAATTATCATTCTAATTCTGAAATGATCATCATGAGGATCAAGTTCACACTCTTCTTCTCTAGTTGGATTACCATTAGCATGACCAAAACATGTGATCTTATACAACATTGGAACCAAATATTTTTCATCAATTAAATTGAATGCGAACAATTGAGCAAAGTATCCAACTTGTGCCAATCTTGTACGTGATTGTTGAATATCATTTTCTTCTAATCCAACAGTGATATCTTCAACAAGTTGATCGATAACAACAGTTTGTAAACTACGTGTATCTGGAACACATAATAATTTGAATACTGTACCTAAGAATGGAATGTTGTTATAACTGATATCTTGTGGTCTGGATAAAATACTAACAATCCTCTTGTAAATGTTAGGCTTATCCCAATCTGCGCATTTGAATGTTGTTGCAATTATATCGTAGGTTTTTTCACAGAGTTGAGATTTGACAAGGTATAATAAGAATCTCTCTTCCTTTGGTAGTTCCACAATGTTTTGAGATTTTAATTTTGGTGGGTTAAGTGATAATAAAAACACTTTAACAGCATATTTATCGGTATGTGAGAACTTTTTGGTTTTGTAAACTTGAATCAACAATTGAATCAAACCTTTCGTATAATCTTTATATTCTTCATCATATAGTAACATTTTACCACATGCATCAAATAATAATGAAAGTAAGTCAATGTTGTTGTTAACTTCAATGTTCAAAATTAAAGTACGGACTTTATGGAAAATAACATGTATTGGAATTAACTTGAACTTAACCAATTCTGCAAATAATAAAATATCCTTTTCTGCAATGGAGTCATGATGCATTTGGAATCTGAAACTCTTATCTAATCTAGTAATCAAATCTTCAAGACATTTTTCAAAATAAGCTTCATTAATCTTTAAAAATCTGGCAATATTTCTGAATTTAGAGACATCCCTGAGTTCAACAATATGTTTACTTAATCTGTTTCTAGAAGCCTTATTACTTAATCCCCATTCCCAGAAGTCCTTGACGACGTTATCAATATCTTCTCCGGTTTCTGCATTATCCAGTCTTAATATAATATCTGCAATTTTGGAACCCTTTAATTCATGTGGCAAGATCTTAGCATTTATTGTTTCAATCATTTCCTTTGATACTAATGTTTCAAGACTTGGGATATCTTCATAAAATCTTTTCAAATCGTCGTTTTCCCATATTAAGTTTTGTTTCGGTACTGCTTGTTGCACTGTCACCGTTGTTTCTTCTTTCTCAACTGCACTCACAAGAACAGGCTCAGGTATATCTGCAAGTGGACATGCATACTCACAGAAGCTCTGGAAATCACTAAATAGAACTTCCAATTCTTCAATTTTTTCTTCCATATTGACAACTGTCTTACCAATTTTCATAGAAACGGCTTGTGCAGTAATTTTTTTCTGTGATACACTTTTATAGTATGTTTCAGTAGATGATACGGCATTCTTGATGTACGACTTCATTAACTTTCTTAAGAATACAATACAAGTTTCTTCATAACGTGGATTTTGATTATCGAATATCATACTTCCAAATCTCTTTAAGAATGACAGTATTCCTGGCAATGACATACCGGATACAAAATCATAACTCATGATTTCCTTCAACATTGGAACGACGACTGGAATATCATCCTTATTGGCAGATTTTAATCTAGCTAAGTATGGTGGCAATTCTGCAGTTGGCATATCATTTAATGTTCTAAATATTCCACACAAGTAAAATTCCATGGCTAATTTCATCAAATTTCTATTTTTGACTTGTCTTTCCTTCTCATCTTTCTTTGCTATTTTTTCAGAAGGTTGAATCATACTATGTACAAAGAATAATTCGACGAATGGTGTGAATGTGGTTGTGAAACGTTGATGTAATGCAGACACGACTTCTATTGCACATTGAATATCTGCGGTTTTAGAGAGTTTACACATCGATTCACATAATGCTGATGATATTTCATTCAAATATTTTTCTAATGCAATTGTTTGGATACCTTCAATCAATTGTTTTTCATTCTCTTTCGTTATACCTTGTCTGACTTTCTTGATGAATGCAGTGTTCTTCTTCAAACTGGTATCGAGCTTTCCTTTTGTTTGGAATACATCTTCAACACCATTCCACGCTTTTGTATTTAATTCATGGAGTTCGTTTCTCCGCTTTTCATATTCGTCCGTGGTAGACATCTATGATCCGTTTGCGGTTTCAATATTTGATCGGCCTACTTTTGTCTTTGGGATTCCAACTCTTGTTTTTGCGGTTACTTTTTTAAGGCCACAACTCAAGATTTTCTCCATCGATTCATGAGAAGACAGCTTGCCGACGACATTTTCCAACCGCGCAATGAGGGACGATTTCGTGTGGGATCTCAATCTTCTTCCAAAGTCCGCTCGCACAGTTCATTGTGCTGGACTAAAACCTCGTCAAATTTAAGGTTTAAACAGTCGTTAACTCAACTTCGACAACCCATATTTGATGTTTTGTTTTTGGTTAGAATGATAATAACTTGATTAAAATGATAATAATTTGATTAAAATGGCTATATATGGATTATAATATAAATAGGGGTGTTTAAATATAGCATAAAAAATGAATAAATAAAAAATATCAGCTAGTTCGAACGGGTCAAATAACAGTGATAGGAAAGTAAGATTTGAAGTTTTTGCCTCTTTTAGGAGAAATATCCAACTGAATCTTGTATAAACGAGCAAATTTGCATGTTTGAAATGATGGGAGCAATGCTTTAGGATTTTCTAAAATGTTTTTGGTGTCTAATTCAAGTGGAACCTTTATTTCTGCCCTGTAATTCTTGGCCTCTGAATCATATTTCCATTGATCTCTTGAGATTTCAATAACAATTGGTTTAAAAATGCGTGGAATAGTGATATCTGTGCATCTTAAATAAGCCATACTCTTCAATAATTCCTTTGTTGTTTTAGGAATACAACTACCATTTTCATTCATCAGATCAGTCACCTTTTGAACATATAGAGCGAATTTCTTAAATTCATTTCTGGTTATTTCCACATCTTGTAACAAATAATCATCATCAATAATGAAAGGTATATTGTTGACACCGTGGATTCCCATTGAAATCATTGAAGGGTTGATTGAAATTGATGTTGGAAATTTAGTTGAGCTATCTGCTGATCTATATGTTAGCTCAATATTGACGATTGGACTTGATGCTTTCATACGTGCTTCATTGAGTAATATACTATTTGGCTCTAGTTCCATGAGCTTTGGTAAGAAACTTTGAATTGTGACACCAGCATCCATCTTTGCTGTGATAGTGAGTTCGCCGTTCAGTTTTGAAAATATATCCTTTTTGAAGTTGAATAACATCGAGTTTTGGTATACTTGTGGTAATGGACTCTTCTTTGAATATTTATCAGAAATTAAATCTTGTGTTGGTGTAACCTTTAACTTACCACTGCTGCTGAAAATAATTTCATCTTGTTGAGTTATATCAGTAATATTGATTTGGTTCAACATTTGCCGCTCTGTTAATACCTCAATTGTCTCTTGTGCAACCCTTTCGATTTCTGCTAGTTGATTCTTTGTTGATCCATATTGTAATCGACTGTCATTTGACTGTGGCGACTTTCCGACTCTGAAGTGATGCTCGATGTTCTTGAGAAATATGAAATCGTATAGGTGTGTTGTTTCTGCTGTGTAAAACCGCTTATATGCATCCAATCGCTTACCAATAATTTGAACATTGATGAAGTAAGAACAAAATTCACCTGGCAGGGCAAAATCATGGACTTGGATAGGGGTGCCATTATTGTGTAGCCTTCCATAGCCAATGTGAGGGTCAATTTCTATTTTAGAAGCAGTGTATTTCATACTCGCTGGATTCAAACCAAATGATGGTGGGATTTTTAAATGCTCTGGAAATTGCTCATCACAGCTATCATCTAAGAGGAAATCTGGGATTTTGAACTTGAAAAACTTCTTGACTCTAATACCTGGTTCTAATACTCTCGAAGAGAACCCAACATGTGTGTTGTCTGATGGGTCGTAAAGCCCACGGGTATTGCAGTAAGTATCAACAGGTAAGTGGTTGTATGAAGCCTCTAAATCGTACATAGCAATGATTTTCTTCTTGCATTGGTTTCTTGTTTTAGGATTGATGACACCAATTTCACATTCTAAAGAAACCAGCAGCATCTCAAAAGGCAACTTCACTTTGCTCTTATTTTCGAAGGTGGAAAAACCATATATCATATCGCCTGGGTAGTATTGCCGTAGTGCATTTTCCTTTTCATATGGTGTACCAACTTTTAAAACATCTTTTGTAAGAGTCACCTTCACTTCTATTGGAAGATTAATTTTTTGAAGCCTATGCAAATTGTCAAGAACAAAATCATCTGATTGAATAGTTGGTTCTGTTGAATAGATGGAGTCAGTTTGACGTCCTGAAGAAATCAACGTATCTACCACACTTTCTTGATAATCAGGAGTAATATCTTCTTTTAAAGTGCGGTTGAACATGAAATTATGCATTTCAAACGAAGGTAAGAGGTCACTGTAGTCTTTACTGAATTCTACAGGATTGATACCTTCAATAGTCACATTTTGGGTGTTATTATGGATATTGTCAGAGCAATCATCAACAACCGTTGGATCGATTGCTTCACTATATGGTGGGAGATTGAAGCTGTTATCTGGAGACATTTTTGTTGCTCTCAATGAGATAAAGGTCGTCGTGTATTTAACAAAGGCAACAAAATATATAAGTTATGGGTGTTTACAATTAGAAAGAAAGGTAATAGAGAATAGGGAAATAGAATTTATCATCCTCTAAGGTAGTGAGAATAAAAAGAGCCAAACATTTCACTTTTATAAAAAGAGGACGAGGAAGAAAAAGACGTAGCAAAAGAAGAAAGAGTCAACGATAAGACAAAATGATTTATGAAAAGACACCTATACCAGATGGAAAAATGAGTAATTACAAATTCTAAGTACTCCCGCCTGAAAAATACGTAGACTATATATCATACAAGGAAATAGGAAATAAGAAGCCACATATATACGTATGCTACTTCCATTATTCCAGTTCATTCCAAACTACCTTCTCTAGACAAAGGCTGCCTTAAAAAATCCAGAAAGTTCCACTTTGTTACGGCCCCAGCACTGTTACTTGTTTCCCAGTTCCCAGTGGGTCTGCTTCATCTTCGGGGCCATTTCCTGGGGAAGAACAATCGGAACGTGTTGGGCAGCGGGTAACGACGGCCGATCAGACGGGGGCAGATGGGGACAACTCAGGCGGTAATTTTGGCAAATGGCAAGCCCCCACAGATCGCAGCGGCCGCACCGTGCGCACCGCCCGGAAGAGAGCGAGAAATGCCCGAGGGCCTTTGGATGTGAGTCACTGCGGCGGGGGTAGCCACCTTCGATCCAGCAAATGGGGTTGCTGCAGGGTTTTACCGCTGTCCCTTATCGTTTAGCATATCAGTCATCACCTTCTGCAACTCTAGGTTATCTGATAAATATATAAACCCATGAATCATCGTTGCATCTGTAATCCTCCCTATCGAAGTAAAAGAAATCCCCGAACCGTCTCTGATACCCGAAAACAATATACTTCATTTCTCTGCTTTTTCCAAACAATACCGTCCTTTCTATTCACTTTCTACACGGTAGCAAAATTCACAAATATAAAGACAACCAGAAACTATGACTGTATATACGCTTCTCTAGATCCTGACGTTACAGATGTGTTATGTCGAATTTTCTAGAAGCTTACGTTTTACGTTTTATTCTTTCTAGCCGTGACTCAGTCTGAAGTCTGAAGTTTGACACGTATTCCTGAAATTATCGGTTACAGTATCTTCTTTAAGTAATTTCAGACAGGTGTTAGGTGTTATTCCACTTATATATCGAGTACCGTAGTCACCACTTCCTCGGAACACTTTCCGTTCCCAATCGGGGATTCCGGAGATCAGGCCGGCGGGAGACGAATCTCATCGAATCTTCCAGACGGTCGCGGTTGATTTTCTTTTCCCACGGGTAGAACCCCCATCCAAGTTTTAGTATCAAAACATTAAACACGTTTACACAGAAATTTATATGACATTGATAGGGAAACAAGTCTTTTGCATGCTTCCCTTTTTAGGAGAGATGGAAAAATCAATCTTATAAAGACGTGCACATCTACATGTTTGGTATGATGGCAATAATGCCTTAGGACATCCTAAAATGACATCGGTATTAATTTCTAATTGGAATTTCACTGTAGTTATGTATGCCTGTGAGGCTGAATCGAATTTCCAACTTTCCTTAGGTATATCACAGTTAACACCCTTGAATATACCAGATATTGGTATTTCTGAATATCGCATATGTGCCATACCTTGAAGTAAACTGTTAGTGGTAGGTGGAATTTCACAATTAATTTTTGTCTTCAAATTCATAATTTGATCATAATACAGGCTGAATTTCTGAATGTATTTCCTGATAACATTGACATCTTGTAAAATGAAGTCATCATCAATAATAAATGGAACGCCATAGACAGATTGAAGGTCAATTGCAATGATATTTGGATTGATAGATATCGTAGTAGGAAGTGACTTTGAACCACCGGAGGATTTATATTCTAATTCTAACGTTACAGTTGGACTTGAAAGTTTCATAACCTTTTCATTAAATAAAACACTAGTTGTACAATCTTCCATACTCTTAGGTAAGAAACCTTTCATGTTTGCATTCTTATCCATCTTGGCCACTATACTTAATTCACCTCCCAATTTCGAAAACAGATCCTTTTTGAATTTGAATGACATTAAATTCTGACGCATACCATTTAATGTTTGTTTCACTATATCTCTTTCCGCAGAATTTGATGTGGAAATCTTTAACTTACCATTACTACTGAAAATAATTTCATCCTGTTCTCTTCTATCGGTAACGTTGACCTGGTTAAGCATTTGTCTTTCTGTAAGAATCTTTATCGTCTCACTTGCCGTTCTTTCAATCGACTCTAGCTGATCTTTTGTTGATCCATAGTTTAAATGTAATTCATTTGAAGTATCAGCTTTATTCACTCTAAAATGAAGTTCACCCTTTTTAAGGAAAATGAAATCATAATTAGGATTAATAGCT
>JAJMLU010000581.1:18774-37589 GCA_030569835.1 Pichia sp. NRRL Y-27261
ACCGATAATTTGAACATCAATAAAATACGAGCAAAATTCCCCCGGTGGTGTGTAATCATTAACATTTAACGGAGCTCCAACCATTTCTGATCTTCCATAACCTAGATGTGGGTCTATTTTGGTGATTGGTGTTCTCAAACTATTTCTGTAAAACCCAAATGATGGAGGCAATTGTAAATGTTCTGGAAACAATTCATTGCATGAATTATCAAGTAGTTGGTTTGGTATTCTAAATTTGAAAATTTTCTTAACTATAACTCCTGGTTCAAAAATTCTATACCTGAAACCAAGCATAGAATTATCATTTGGATCATATTCTTCAGGAACTGTATACTCTTCATCTGGCAAAAATGTAAAGGATGCCTCTAAATCATTCATCGTTACAAGTGTCTTTTTGTGACAATTATTCGTCTTTGGATTCATGATACCAAGCTTACATTCTAAAGAGACAAGAAGCATTTCAAATGGAATATCCATTTTTCCCTTATTTTCAAATGTTATGAAACCACATACAATTTCTCCAGGCTGATAAACTCTCAGTGGGTTTTCTTTTTCATATGGCTCATCCATCTTTAGTATATCTTTAGTGAAAGTGACTTGCATATCTATTGGCAAATTCAATTTTTGAAGCTTGTTGAGGTTGTTAAGAACAAAGTCACCAGTATTCAGCTGTGAGTCGTTTGATAATATGTCATTTATTGGACCACCAGATGAAACAACAGGTTCCAAGCCACTCTCCTGATAATCTGGTAATGCATCTTCCTTTAACGAACGATTAAACATAAAATTATGCATCTCAAATGATGGCAGAAAGTCATCACATTCTTTATTGAAGTTCTTTGGGTTGAATATACCTGTGGCAGGGTCTTTTGCTGAGTTTGAAGGTACAGCTGTCAAACTTATGTCACTATTGAACGTGATATCTGGTTTTGCCATTTTCGGAGTCGTCAACGCACTGGTTTTCTTCCTTTTGGCAATATTAAACAAGCAAGTATAGAGTAGGTCAGGAAAAGAGCTGTTTATTCTTATATGCTAAATATAAAATAGATATATCTGCTGACATTTGGCACATGGTTGCTTAACCGAAGTGAACAAAGAATTTCTCCACACTCCACAATTTTTTTTTCATTCGCTCGGTATTGGGTGCCAAAAAATTCCCTTTAAGGGCAATCCACAGCGCGTTCGTAAATAATCAAAAAAAAAAAGAAAATCGTGATAAAGAAGGGTTTCGATTCCTCGGGATTTGGCTGGCTGGAGATAACAGCTACACCGATCTATATCACATAACAACAATAGGGAACACAATATCCTTAGTCTTACTCCTTTTGTGTGAGATATCTACTAGGACTTTGTAGGCTCTTGCGATTCTACAGCTTTGGAATGAAGGAATTAATGCCTTGGGATAAGACAGAAGTTTCTTGGTATCATATTCAAGTGGTATCTTTATAGTTGTTTTGTACTTCCCACTCACATCGTCTAACTTCCAGCTAGTAGCTGGTAAATCTATTTTATGGTCTTTCAAAATATTTGGTACTTCAATTTCCTCATATCTAATAGACGCCACAGCATTCATCAATTCACTTATTGTTTTAGGAATACCAGTTCCAGTCTCTTTCATCAACGCTCGAATTTGTTGTAGATATAATGCATATTTCTTAAATAATAGTGCCAATTCTTGTGGATCCTGAGCAATAAAATCATTTTCAATAGTGAATGGTATACCATAGAGACACTGAATATCAATGGCAATCATTTGAGGTTTAATAGACAATGACATAGGTAATTTTCCATTGCTGTCAGATGGTTCAAATTCAATTTCAAAATGCATATACGGACTATTTGATTTTAGTATACTATCATCTGTATACATGTTAGAACTGCTGCATTCCATTGACTTAGGAATGACCCCCTTAATAAACGATTGTTTGTGCATTCTTGCTGTGATATTTAATCGACCGTTCAATTTATTAAAGAAATCACCTTTTAAAGTTAACACTGCAGAACTTAAGATATATTGATTATCACTTTTGCTGTCAATACTGCACAACTGATGATGCTCAATATTTTGTTGTGTCTTCAATTTCCCACTACTACTGAATATAATTTCATTTTGTTGGTTTAAATCTCTAACATCTATTTGTTTTAACAATTTCCGCTCTGTTAACACCTCAATAGTTTCCACTGCACACTTACTAATATTATCTAGCTGGCTTTGGGTGGTACCATAACTGTGGCTGTATTGACTGGTTTCGAAGGTTCTACCAACTCTAAAATGATGTCTAACATTTTTAAGAAATATGAAGTCATAAGCGTGTCTAATGTTTGGGGTATAAAATTGTTTGTATGCTTCTAAGTTCTTTCCAATGATTTGAATATTGATGTAGTATGAACAGAATTCACCTGATCTAGAATAATCACGCACATTTAAAGGAGAACCTGGCTTATCCAATTTTCCATATCCTACACTCGGATTAATTTGAATTTCTGAAACTCGTCCATCAAGCGCAGGAACGTTTATTCCAAAGGATGGAGGTATTTTCAGATGTTCTGTGAATTGTTCAGCACATTTATCATCCAATAGATAATTTGGTAATTTGAATTTGAATATTTTCTTTACAATAACACTAGGTTCCATAACTCTTGATTTGAAAGCAATGTACGCATTATCCACTGTATCAAATACAACTGACCCACCACAATATGAGTATAACTTCACAGGTGTGTAACTAGCTTGCATATCATACATAGTAATAATCTTTTTTGTGACTTGCTTCTTAGTTTTTGGATCCTCTACACCAACTTCACATTCTAATGATACTAACAACAATTCAAATGGTAAACTGATGTTACTGGTGTTTTCAAATAAGATAAATCCGTAAACCATATCTCCCGGATTATATACTTTCAGATCATGTGCATGTTTATATGGTTGAGATGGTACTGGAAATTCTTCTGTGAATGTGACTTTAGCACTAAATGGTAGATTTATTCTTTGTAGTTTATCTAAATTTTCAAATAACGATTCTCCAGAATTTGGGAAACTTGATTCAGATGTTGATATACTATGAAGATTTAACGATGAATTTTGTATATTTAAAGATGAGGCAACATCTATGTCACTTTCTTGATAATCGGGACATCCATCCTTGAGTACTCGATTGAGCATGAAACTGTGCATTTCAAAGGATGGAAGTAAATCCTGATCGTCTGTTTTGGCGTTCTCTTCCCTTGATGTGACATTCGAGATAGTATCCGTGTATGATGGTAAAGGTTTATCATCGTGTACCATACTGCCACAACTGGGACTTATATTATTGTTTAGTTTTCGTTGTGTTTAATGTTAATGATTAGAAAGATGAAGAAGCTAACTTTGTAAAAGATTCCCCTCTAATTGGATTATAAATCGCCAATCGCCATAAACCCGTCACCGGCGAACATCGGCGGACCCGCCTCGAGCGACCACGGGCGGCAGGCGGAAGCGGGCTGCGAATCCCGCCGGCGCACCGATCTCTGAGAGATCTTTCCCGGTGACTCAGGATGATGCTTATACGATCTATTACAATTAAAAATTAGATTCGATTAAACACACTAGAAATATTAAATTAAAAAAGGAAAACTAGACAACAGTTAATGGGAAATTAGCGGAACCCATTTTGTTTTTCTTTGGGTAAATGTTGAGTTGCATCTTGTATTGTCTAATAAATTTACAAGATTGAAATGATGGAATCAACGCTCTTGGATGCTCCATAATATCTGCAATATCATATTCTAAAGGAAGTTGTAGTTTCATGTGATACTTCTTTGTTTCTTGGTTAAATACCCATTTATTAGCTTGTAGTTCAACATTATACGCTTTGAATAAATGTGGAATTGGAATTTCTTGATATCTCAAATATCCCATACCGTTCAACAGTCTGTTGATTACTTTTGAAATCGGCATTCCTGTTCTTTTCATGATTTCACCAATCTTCAGCTGATAAGCATTACACCTTTGGAAGGTTTCTTTAATAGCTTCTTGATCTTGGACAATGAAATCCTCGTCAACTGTAAATGGAATATCATAAGCAGACTCCATATCTACTGCTCTCATAACAGGTTCAATAAATATTGATGTTGGTAACTTTCCCGATTTATCATATGGTGTGAATTCCAAATCGAAATGCATAATTGGTACTGAAGATGATCTGAATAATGGATCTGTATAAATACTGTTAGCTTTAGTTTCTAACAATTTCGGTAAAAAGCTTTCAACTGTAGAACCTGCATCCATTTTAGATGTAACAATCAATTCTCCATTGAGTTTGGAAAATAACTCCTTTTTCAAATCAAATTTAAGTGAAGTTTTGAAAGATTTATCAATTGGACATTTGCTTAACAATCCAGAATCACAGGATGGTAGTGCTAATGGTAGTTTGCGTTTACCAGTGCTACTGTAAATAATTTCATCCTGTTCCCTCACCTCACAGACATCAGCTTTCAATAACAATTCCCGTTCGGTCAACACTTCGATTGCCTCTTTTGCAATATTCTGGATTCGTTGCAGTTGTGCTTTGGTCGATACATTACTGGTATATTCATCTGCTTCTTCAGTTAACTTTCCCACTCTGAATGAATATTCTACATTCTTTAGAAATATGTAATCATAAATATGCGTTGTATCAGGATTGTAAAATGCCTTATATGCATCCAATTTCTTACCGATAATTTGAATATTAACAAAGTATTGACAATATTCACCATATAAAGCATAATCTTGTACCTTCATTGGAGCACAAGGTTTGAGAATTCTACCATATCCTTTTCGTTGATCAACTTGAATTTGAGGATACTTGATGGAATCGATACCAAAGGAGGGTGGGACTTTCAAGTGCTCACTAAATTGATCACAGCAATTATCATCTAAAAGGTATTTTGGGATTTTGAATCTAAACATCTTCTTCACGACATATCCAGGTTCCAACACTCTATTTTTAAACCCAATATGTGTATTATCAATAGGATCGAACTGATGACACGTAAAACAGTTTTTTTCGATATGTAAGAAATTGTATGAAGCTTCTAAATCATACATAGCAATGATCTTTTTCCTTATTGGATTGTTGTTTTTAGGACTGAGGATACCGACTTCACATTCTAAAGAGACTAACATCATTTCGAAAGGGATACCCGTTTTCCCTCTGTTTTCAAAAGTAACGAACCCATACACCATATCACCAGGGTAGTATTGTCGTAATGGATTTTCAGCTTCATATTTTTCAAAGGGAGTAGGATAATTTTTAGTGAAAGTGACTTTCACATCGAAAGGAACATCGATTTTTTGGAGTTTATGGAGGTTATTTAACATGTTTTCTCCATTATACGTTTGCTCATTTGAGGAAATGGATTCGCTTCTGCTAATGGATGGCGGTAATGAAGTTGGTACACTTTCTTGATAATCTGGAGAAATTTCATCAATCAAATTCCGGTTGAAGATGGAATTGTGTAAATCGAAAGAAGGCAACAGATCATCATCATTAGTGTCAGTTGAGGAATGAATTGATTTTTCAGAACCCGTATCGTGCTCTGAGTAGGGTGGCAAATTTGGTTCTTGTGTAGAAGACATATCGGATAACGCGTTTCTTGGTCGCTTTCTGAAGGTTATTTTTTTTGAATGATCGGAATTAGTAAGCACAATTGGTGAATTGCAGATAAGAGAGACACGAGATGAATTAAAGATAGGAAATACGAAACTTATATAGAAGAGAGACAGTAGCGTGTACGTCTGTCTGTTGCTTAAAAATGAGTAATAGTTGAGATGTGCAGTTTATTCGGGCTATCTGATACTCTTTCCCAAAATGGGCGGGGTGAAATTTTTGTTTAAATTTCAGCTGGGAACTTCGGCAGGCCGAGAAGGAGGGAGTTTGACAGCGAATGACTGGTCCCGGTGGAAAAGAAGATAAGAAGCCCTAGGGACGTGAAGGCATGGAAATAAGGACACTATCTCCTAACGTACGAAGGCCGGGCGGAGGCTGACGGGGTCGAATGTAAATAGTTCAGGCCTGCCATGTGTCACCGGAGACAATGCAGACGGGGCCATTGGAATGGATCGGCGGCTGGCTGTTCGGTGCTCGGTTAGTGAGGACCCCAAACCGTGCGCTTAACCGATCTGCCGTGAAATTTCAGCTGAAATTTCAGCTGGCACCGCTGTGAGTCACTGATTTGAGACACTTGGCCATGGTTTCCGGGTGTCCAGCACCTTCTATCCAGGGGCTCCGAAGATAGGGGCAGTATTTTCCGTTTGGGAAATTTATAAGTACCCAGCCGTCACGCTATCAAACTCGTTTACTACTCTAGCATTCTGACAAACTTGAAAATATCGTCTGTACGATCTACTTTCCAGAGCATTCCTCTACAACGCGTACATTTTATGCTTACTATTGTCACACGTGAACCTATTATTCAATAGACAGTGCCATAGTTGCTTTGTGAAACATGTTTATTACTATAATGTGTTTTCTTTACTATATACAAAAGTTGTAGAACGTAGGGTCTATGTGACGGGGGCCGGCTGAGAATGATTAGAACTTACCTCTGGTGAATATTCTACCTTCTGGAAGACCGTATAACTTTCTGACGTTATCAGTGTTAAGATCGTAAGTACTTCTCCAGACGTGAGCACCGATAGGAGCTAATTTGTTGTTTGCAACGAATTCTCTGATGTTGAAATTTTCTCTCTTGAGACTGTCCTTAGTAACAGCGCTATTTAATTGACCATCTTGTCTGAAAACCCAAACGGCGAATCTTTGGTTACCTAAGTTCTTTTCTGGAACTGGTGGTAAGTAGTCGATTAAGACAGAGTCTTTGTTTTCATCTAATTTCTTTATGTCAACGATGGAATCGTTATTTGAAAGCTTGACATCCTTTAATGCCCAGTGAAGAGTAGTGGAGAAAGTATCGTTTTCGACATCTGGAGTATCTGGATTGACGATTAAGATTGTGTATAAATCATCCTTTGATTCTTTGAATTCAATGATTTCAAAAGCTGGTGGTTTAGAAGTAACATTACTTGATAAAATCTGACCTGGTTCGACCCAAGTATCGACGTTGTTGTTTGGGAACTTCAATTGAACATCGACTTCAGGCTCTAATGTTGGTAAAGTGTCTGGAATGACGGCTAAAGTTTCTAATCTTTGCATTGTAAGCATTCTCTTGTAAGATTTCCATTGTTCTTCTAAGTAATGTCTGTAAACTGGTTGTGATCTATCAAGGGATTTGGAATGGAATAAAGAGTTAAAGACAACTTCTGGGTTTTCTTGTTCAGCTTGGACTAATAAGGCATCCTTTTCTTTATTTAATTGGGATATTTCAGATTGATCCTTGGCTGATTTAATTTGTTCTTCAATCTTGGAAACTTCAGCATAGATGGATTCACCCTTCTTTTCTAATAATTGGTAGGCCAATGGATAGATCTTGTCTAATCCTATTGGAGAGTTGTACTTGTGTTTGCTTGCGTTGGCCTTTAATGTAGTTGGACCTTTTGGTAAATTTGGTGATAATATAGAATTTTGAAGTGATGCATTCTTAACAGATAAGGTTTTCGATCTGTTTGCGAAATTGGACCAGATTCCTCTGGAGACAGATGTAGAAGACATATCGGCTTGCGGATGGATGGAGTTTGGAGAACCTGAACAGAGTCGACACGGGGAAGGTGATTGGAAAATATTCAATACCCAAATATTTCATACACTGTGTATCCTCGAAATTGTCCAGATTTTCCAGTGGGTGTGAAAAAACTGGCAGGCTTGCTCCCAGGCAGTGCACGGGTGGCCGTTCCAAATATCAGAATCGCGTGGCACCAGTCGCATGGACCCGGTGCGTGTGCGTCTCGAGGCTCCCCGTGGCGGTGCAGCCCCATAAGCGCCGCATGCGCCACGGGATCTCACAATCGGAGAATTTTCACCGGTACCGGAGGTGGGAAGATCGAAATTTAACTTCTCTTAGGAACCTGTCAAATTTTGACACATTTTCCATGCTGCATTTTGACTTTCGACTCTACAGGCGATTTAATCCCCTCGTCACATCGAGGCGGTTTTTGTTTATCGGGAGGAGACGTTGGTGTTTCAATATTTTATTTTGCTAGTCAAATTTATTGAAGCGGTGTTTTCGTTTACACACGGAAGGGGAAGTATATAGGGCTTCTGAAAGATGTAGTTATGTAGTGTTACTGAATAATAGGATATGCGTAAGCTGCGTGAGGCACTAGTGGTATATAGTTTGGAGAAGAAGGATCGAATTGTGAACGGTCAATCTCCGGAAAGATAGAGTATGTGTCATCAGTATTTGACGTTGACGTATTGTGTTCTCTTTTCGTAAGAGTAACATCTTCATCGTCTTCGAACTGCAAACATTCTTGGTCCGTTGTGGATATCTTATCTTCATGCTGGAGTTGTATACCTGATGTATTTGGTCGTGAATGAGTCATTAATAAAGAATCTCGTATATTCGTTGAGTTTCCAGAAGTACTCGATTTCCGTCGTCTTCTGTCCTTTTTGTCGTTATCTCTCCAACATCGACGCTGTTCGTTGACTTTCTGTAGTGTGATGGTGATAAATGATCGTATTCGCTCCACGAGAATGTGGAATATCGTTTGTATATGCTCTATAACGTAATTCATAGTGCGTGCTTCAAATTTGTATATTTTATCTCCTTATTGCTTTTGTTGAAACTAACATGCCATGCTTATGATATGTTCCAATTACAAATGGGAGACGGGATCTGTCTTATATAAACACCGAGAGAAAAGGAAAGCTGATTAACTGGTTGTTAATATCACTCATATGAAAAATGAACAATAAGGAGTAACAATGCAAAAAAGCCGTGAATTTGTGAGGAGCCAGCAGCCAACGGCACTGCATACCCGTGCTATGGCGAGCACTGCGTTTTATTGTCCCATCGGTTAGAGAAGGCCATCACAGGGCATCGATCTGGGAAGGTCATGCACTCAGTGTCTACAGTTGTCTGCATGGGTACTATAGGTGAGTTTGATGCGATATGGGGAAATAATATTATAACACTGTATAGGAAAATATATAAAAAGGGGAGAATGTAAAAAGTAGAGTAAGTAGTAATAACACAGTTGAAAAAAAACAGGAGTTAATGAAAATAAAATGTTTGAACAAAAATATAATAAGTAAAACGAATATGCGAAACAAAAGATGTTAATTCTTTCTTTTAATTTATAAAAAATGGATCTTTTTTCAATTATGGTGTATTGAGACCAGGAATCCCCGTTAATGATGTTAATTCTGTAAGTTCTTTTTCGCCAGGATCTTCTAATTGAAATGTAGTTTGTAATGCAGGTGCAGATGCAATTGTAGAAGCGGCATGGTTTATGTTTGATGCTGAATAGATCGTGATGTCGTCCATAGGCAGTTTGAATGTGTTGCTGTGGGTACTCGTATGTCCATGAAGAGTGTTGTTGCTGATCGTGTTAGTTCCTAAATTGTTACCACTCACCGTCGTATTCGAACTATCGAGTGAGAAAGTGACTGCCGGTTTAGGGGACGGATTACTCAGTTCATCGAATGCATGGTGGAGATTCAATTCGAGTTGCGAGTCGGAGTTGTTGTAGTGTTTGTATTCCATGATCGTTTGGAATTGAGGTTGATGTTTTGGATAATTCGTACTGAGCATTGGATCGAAGGCGTTGTTGTATTGATGATGAGACATAAGACTTGGATGATGGTTGTTGGTATCTGTGTTTTGAGATTTCAAAAATGGAACCTTTTGTTTCATTATAGGTGAAGCGGATGAAGAATCTGTCGGACTGAACGTTTCTAAGAATGGGACATTCAGGAAATTGTCAAATGAAAGAGGTAATGACATCAAATCGATTTCGTTCATGGATCTCGATCTCGTTCTCTTATGGCCTCTGCTCATGTCAATATGCCTATGAGAAACAAGAGGCGTACTTGTAATCATTTGAGCGTCAGAATTGCTGATTGTAGAACCGCCGAAATTGAAATTCATATTGATCGTACTATCAACCAATTGGTGATTATCATTGTGAATTTGACTTTGACGTTGGCTGGTCTTCCCAATACTGCCTTGAGTCTTCACTCTTCTCATTCCTTGCACAGGTTGGATTATGTGTTGTTGTGGTGGTGGAATCTGTTGGTTTCTAGGAATACTCTTTTGTTGAGGCGTTGGAATAGAACTTATCGATGGTGTAGTTGGAGTGGTGACAAAAACCTTGGACTTACCCAGTTGGTTTTCGGACTTGCTTCTTATTGGGGCTTGTGGCTGAGAAGACAGTGTCAGTGGTGAAGTCGTTGTGAAAGGATATTTCAAGATGTTGATCGAGTGAGGTAAGTATTGGTTGTCCACGTTGATGACATATTCCCAGATGAAAGAATAGATTGGATTTTGGCCTGTTTTGAATTTGAGTATATCGTCATTTGGAAACAGTGTATGCGTGATTTTCAGAGAACTGAATTTAGTGTCATCTACTATACCATTATGATAATTGTTGATGAGACTTGCCCACAGTTTTGCTTGTAATGGTAATATGATTTTCGCAACATTGGCATTATCCTTTGTGAAAGCACCCGTTATCGGATCACATCTTCTGTAAATCAATCTATCATTTTCGTAGATTCTGGTGATTGATTTGAGTTGTAATACAGAGGCATAATTCACATCTGATGAGATTGTCCTATTTTGACTTAGAAGTAGTTTCGACATATCCAGCAGGATTTCCACGTATGAGATCATTTGGTCTGTTTCTAAATTGATACTTGTCAAATGGTTGAGGGTTAATGGGATCCTACTGTATGTTAAAGAATGCGTGAATGCTACTGATGGACCGTATATATCTTCGACACATTTCTTCAAGGACGAACTCGTAGCTCTCAGTTTGAAAATGTACCTTTCGTCTTCTCTCCTCTTCTGGATATTTCTCAAATCGGCGATTGTATTGAGAGTAGACTCGATTGGAGAATTTGCCGATGCTCTTTTGTTTATAAACGAACCGATTCTAACGGCACTGATGACGACTGCCTTTGGTTTCTCAGGTTTTGGAACGAGGATATCTGTCTTTGGAAGTAGTTTGATGCTGTTTTGTTTGAGGATGTTTGAATTGGTCAAGGCCGTACTGTTCAGCAATGATTGGTTTTCGTTACTTGAATGTGAAGAATTGGAAGAAGAGTTTGAATTTGGAGATGATTTCTTCGGTGGTTCAAATTTGATGTTTCTTCTTTTGTTGTAGCATTTTCTCCTTCTTTCACTTTCCACCATGAGGTTCTTCACGTCTTGGACAAAGTTTTCGTCTTGCAGGATTCTGACGATCTCATCATCTAATTTATCCTTCTTGATTTCACCTAGATAATCATTAATCAATTTTGGTTTGAGAGAGTAACCGAATTTGTTTAGATAAGCTACTAGATGATCTGATCTGTTTTTCACGAGTTCGTTCTGTTGGAAATCCGTCAACATGAAGGAGTATTCTTTGATACCGTCTTTGAGTAACTTCAGCACCTCTGCTTTATCCGATAACTTTGAAGGATCGAAAGGTTGTCTTAGTAATGGTGTTGAATGTTTTCTCGAGGCCGAATCGGATGGTCTAGTTGGTATGCTGAAGCTGATGTTTTTCTTGATCGAGGAGGAAGACTTTATCTTTGATGCGAGGACCGGGCTGTTGGTGGATGTTGCGAATGTGGGTGGAGGATCTTGGAACGAGTTGTTTGTTCTAACGACGAACTGGTGTTGGAACTTTGTTGATGGTGGAGGGATGACGTGCTGTTGGGAGGACTGTGTGTGGTGGGAAGCGGTGGATATGTTTGCAACAGATGCTGATTCGTCTCCGTCGTCTCCTTCGTCGTCGTTGTCGTTGTCATCGTTATCGTCGTCGGTGTGGACAAACATGTGCATCGAAGGAGAGTCGACAGGTATTGTTGGTGAGCTCGAGTGTTCCATATCGTTTGCATCGTCCATATCGCTTAGCAAGTCCTGCTGGTTGATCTGGTTGATGTCCGAGTCGGACTTGTTGAGCTTGGCTGCTGTTTCGGAGGCAGAGATCAGGTTTGGAGACGAATGGTTGGAGGATAGTTGCTGATTGAGAGAGCTGAGCTTCTCGGATACTTTCTTTTGTTTGAGCGGGAGGATGAATTTGCCGTTTTCCTTTATTTTTGTGGAGATGAAGTCTGTGTTTGCGTTGATGTTGGGGTATGACCAAGTGGGCGGGTTGGCTGCGGTGGCAGTGGCTGCTGTTGGTGGAACCGTTGTCGTTGTGTTGTCCAATGGTAGTTTCAGAAACTGGTTGAACAAGTCCTGGGTGGGAGTCTTATTTGATTCCAAACTGAGGGACCTTTCGATGAGATCTTCGTGGGAGGACATGACTGCGGAAGGGACCTTAGCGGGGATGGTAGGGGAGAGAGTATTGGAAGCGTACGGGTATAAAGAAGGAGTAAACATGTATAAAGTAGTGTAACGATATGGATCGATAGGAAGATCAACAACGGACGGCAGAGCGGTGGTGGTGGCCTGCGACGCGAGCGGACGCGGTGTTGCTGGGAGGAGGAGGGGGAGTAAATTTGTTAGAGGGCGGATCGCGTTTTCGGGTGGCGGTGCAGTGGCGGCGGTGGCGGTGGCTGGCGGTGGCTGTGGCGGTGCAGGGAGGCCTGTTTGTCCTGGAGGAGGGCGACGACGACGGCGACGATGCCGTTGAGAGCCCGGAGCAGCACTGAGAGCAGCAGTTCGGTGACGTTGTACTCCCGGTTGAGGCGGAGGAGGGCGGCGGTCAGCAGGGAGAGCAGCGGGGCGCCGAAGCGGGCGTAGAGGAGCACGGAGACGGTGTAGAGAGAGTGCATGAGAAGGACAACGAGTTCCTGGACGGAGGGAGACGTCTCATTATGTTGGTGGGCGGCCGGCTCGTTGGCGATCTGCGAGGTCAAGGCGCTGTCCTGGAGGTATAGCCGGAGGATGTCGACCTTGATGGAGTCGTCGAGAGAGGAGAAGATGGACTCGAGCATGTCTCTGTTGTTGGTGTTGCGGATGATGCTGTTGAGGATCTTGGAGATGGACTGCGACATGAGACGGTGGAGGTTGGCCGGGTTGTTGAGGATGACGTCGTTGTTCAAGGACATGTTGAGCAAGGACATGCCGCTGATGAAGAGGTCGTTGTCGATGATGAACTGCGTGTTGGAGGGGATGTTGAACTCGATCGTTGTGTCGTCGTCACAGTCGTCGGAGTAGCCATTCGTGGTCTTTTCCATTGGGATGTTGTTTCTGCGCTGGTTGAGCATCTTGGTGGTGATTCTCTCGTAGAGCTGGAGGTCGTGTTCGGAGTCGCCGTCGTCGTCGGGCAATGTATATGCAGTGGTAACCGTCTCCTCCACTCTGAGGGCGTCGGAGAAGTCCCCGAGCGTGTACCCGAGGGGCACGTAGTTGTCGACGTAGCTGATGGCCCTGTTCCGGAGCCTCTTCTGTGTGTACGAGAGCATGGTTGTGGAGGGGACAGCAGAGGGAATAAGAAGAGTGGTCTGTCTACATAGAGGGGAATGACATGTGGTTATCAGCGGCCGTCCGTGCGGGCTGTGCAGGTACATTTTCCATTTTCCTTGCACTTTTCACCACTCTTCACCACTCTTCCTCCGGTGATCCACTGTTGACCAATTGACCAATTGACCAACCACCACCACCACTACGATGAACATCCTACGAAGCTACGGCGAGTTCCTGAAGCGGAAGCCGCTGGCGGCGAACATGCTGACGAGCGGGGTGCTCTTTGGCGCCGGCGACGCCCTGGCACAGATCATCTCTCTCTCCAGTGCCAGAGATAACGATAAGACCACCACCAAGAGGTACGACGTGCAACGGACGCTGAGGAACATGTTCTACGGGGGCGTTCTCTTTGCCCCCATCGCCAACCACTTGTACCGGTTCCTCAACGGCCGGGTGTTCTCCCCCTGGAGGGTGTCCAGTGTCCGGGTGCAGGGCGTCCTCGACAGTGCCGCCCGTGTCTGCGTGGACCAGCTGTTGTGGTCGCCCGTGGGGATCGTGCTCTACTTCAGCACGATGACCCTCCTGGAGGGGGGCGACACTGCTGCCGTCTCCAGCAAGCTCCAGAGACAGTTCAGGCCGACCCTCCTGGCCAACTGGTCCGTGTGGCCCCTCTTCCAGCTGGCCAACTTCTACCTCGTGCCCCTCCCCTACAGAGTGGCCGCCGTCAACGTCGTCTCCCTGTTGTGGAACGCCCTCCTGAGCGCCCGCAACAGTGCACCAGCTGCTCCAGTAACAACTATTTAGCGTCTTTCTAGCCCCAACAAACACTCCAGTTTCACTTTCGATCCACTCGCTGAGCATTACACTTGTCATGTGTAGCCAGTAGCCAGTACTTGTACTTGTACTTGTACGTAGGCCCTACACCACTTCCTCCTCCCACAGGCCCCCCCACCCGCTACTCTACACCCCTCCTCCACACCCCCAGGACCAATTGCCCCCCACCGAAAATGATGAAGGGCTTCAAACAACGTTTCAGGTCAAAGGCCAGCATGAAGAAGGAGAAGGACGACAGAGACAAACAAAAGAACGACTCTCCTTCAACCTCTCTCTCCTCCTCTCCAAACTCCTCCTCCAACACCTTGGCTTCTGCCAATCCACCATCTGCTGCTTCTGCTGCTGCTGCTGCCTCCAATTCCAGCCAAGCTGCAGGCAAGAAGGCCAAAGACGGCAAGGACTCTGCGGCATCCGCCTCCTCCACCTCTTCTTCCTCCAAAGACTCCAAATCATCCTCTTCCATCCACAACAGGATCTCCTCCACGTCCTCCTCCGTCAACACAGACCTCTCCAACAGCACAGACTACCACAACGACAGCAACACCATCAATAACAACACCAGCACCAACGTCAATTCCAACACAGACTCCACAATGATAAATAACCAGTACGACAACGTCTCCTCACAGACCTCCAGATCAGCTCTCTCCTCATCATACGATAACAGCACGCCCGCTAACTCTAACAACAATACCAGTATAATACACGACACCCGCAACCCACACATAATGATACAGAAACAACAGCATATACAGCAAGACATCGCAGACTATGATAACCAAAACGCATTTGTTGACCAATTGCAACCTCAAAGTGAAATAGATTTCCTCAAATATCACGCATCTCACTCCCCCTTCGACAAGGTCCCTAAGGACGACCTGGAACTGAAGTTGAAAACCCCGCAAAGGCACTCATCCTCCAGATTCGAACCGTCCATGCCGAACCAGACTTTTGAAAAATCCCCTCCTTTCGAAGAAGTGGATCCTCAATTCCATATAGATTTGTTCATCCAAAAGGTGGATCAGTGCAAAATAATGTTCGACTTCTACGACCCTTCCTCAGACATCCAGGGCAAGGAGTTGAAAAGAATCACCCTCCACGAATTGACCGTCTTCATCAGCACAAACAGAATTAACTTCACAGAAGAAATGTACAAACACGTTGTCGATATGTTCAAAATCAATATATTCAGACCGATCCCGCCTCCTGTCAACCCTATCGGGGATATCTACGACCCAGATGAAGATGAACCGGTCTACGAGTTGGGATGGACTCACATGCAATTGGTGTACGAATTCTTTTTAAGATTTGTCGAATCCCCAGACTTCAATAACACCATTGCAAAACCTTTCATCGATCATAAATTCGTCCTCACCTTGTTGGACTTGTTTGACAGTGAAGACAACAGAGAAAGAGATTGTCTCAAAACAACCCTTCATAGAATCTACGGAAAATTCCTCAGCTTGAGATCCTTCATTAGAAAATCAATCAACAACATCTTTTTGACCTTTGTCTACGAAACAGGCCATTTCAACGGTATCTCCGAATTGTTGGAAATCCTGGGCTCCATCATCAACGGGTTCGCATTGCCCCTCAAGGAAGAACATAAGATCTTCTTGATTAGAGTCTTGGTGCCTCTACACAAGGCAAGATCGTTATCCCTATATCATCCACAATTGGCATACTGTATTCTCCAATTCTTGGAGAAAGATTCATCATTAACAGAAGAAGTCATCATGGGATTACTCAGATATTGGCCAAAGATTAACTCTCCAAAGGAATTGATGTTTTTGAATGAAATCGAAGATATCTTTGAAATCATCGACCCCATCGAATTCCAGAAAATCGAAATACCTCTCTTTGCCCAACTATCAAAATGTATCTCATCTCCTCATTTCCAAGTTTCTGAAAAGGTGCTATGTTTCTTCAACAATGAATATTTCGTCTCCTTAGTAACGGAAAACGCAGAAAACATCTTACCCATCATTTTCCCATCAATGTATAAATTGGCCTTGCCTGAATTAGAATTGATCGAAAGCCAACAGAACCAAAACGACGTTGACTTTGACGAGCCAAACAACTGGAATAGAACAATATCAACCATAGCTTACAGTGCATTGAAGATTTTCATGGATACCAACCCCGTTGTTTACGATCGTTGCTTTGTTCTCTACGAACAACAAATAAAGGAAGACGACGAAAGGAAAAACTTGAGGGAAGAACACTGGAAAAAGTTACAAGAATATGTCGATAAATTGAAAATGGGCGAAAAGGAAATCGACGTGGAAATAAAATAGTCTCCTCTGTTTCTTTAACCTACTATTACTACTACTATAACTACTACTACTATTACTATTACTAAAAATTCTGAAAAAAATCTCAAAAAATAAATCTCACCCAATCAATCATTTTACTATTTCTTCTGTTATTTACTACTCTTTTTTATTTATTTATTATTATCCATAGTTTCTATACATATTTATAATAAGTTGTAACAGACAAATAAAATAAGATTATCATCATCATTATCATCTCCGTCACCCGTCATCACTAGGTTGCACTCTTGTACTCTCTTAAAATGACAGGAACGGAAGATGGTGGCAATGCACCGAATTCGGTGATGATCTTTTGGATATATTCAGGTGGGGTGAGGTCGTACAGAATGTTCAAGATGTTCAAACTTGGATACGCCTTCCAGTTAGACAAATCGTATTCGTCTTCCTCCTTCTTGACTTCTTCAACCTTAGGCTTTTGCTGTTGTTGTTGCCCTCCCTTTTTACCCTTCTGGTTCTCTCTCTCCAGCAGCTTCTTGTTGTCGTTGAGCTTGTTCATGTACTGCTGTAAGTTGAACCCGGTCTTGTTGAATGGCTTGGTGTTGATCAGATCGTCTGCATCTCCCAATTCGTTCAACGTGACAGAATCAAGTTGCACTTTGTCACTGAATTTCAAACTCTCACAACACACGAGGACAGGTATACTCTTGTTCTTACATGCCATGGAAACGAGTGCAGTGCCCACTCTGGAATACAATCTACCGTTGGACAACATGGAGTGTGCACCAAGGAAACAGAAATCGATGTTGGACTTTTCTAAAACTGAAGATAAAGAATTGATCAAATTATAATGAAGTTTGATGTTTTCTAATTTGGACAACTTCTTCGCTAGCTTCTTACCTTCGAACAACGGTTTGCTGTCAATGATGTAGATCTCAAACTTCTTGTTTTGCTCAGTAGCACAGAACTCGAATAATTCAAATAAAACATTGGAATGGCCATATGTTAAGATCTTGGAATTGTTATTGATGTGATTCTCCGCATATTCGACAATCACCTTGTCGGCAATGACGATCTTCTCCATGATGAAGAGCTCGATCTGCTCTAAGAGGATCTTCTTGGAGTCTTCTTCACTCGTGGTGATAGGTATGATGGAAATCTTTTGCTTTAACCAACGGATAGCATTACCCATAGAAATACTCAATGGTCTACCGGTCTTCAAGTATTCGATTTGATGACTTAAATGACCAGTCAGGTTTCTTTGCAAACTTGTGCCTTCTGGGGTGACATATGATTCAATGACATCCTTAAATGCTTCCATCATCGCAATACAACGTGCACTCGATCCGACAATCTTATATGTGGAAATCTTTAATGTCAATGATAAGATACTTGGATGCACAATTGATGCAATCTTAGGCGTCGAAGAAATACGTTCTTCTCTCGTCTCCAAATGTCCAAACATAGGTGGGATCTTCATATTAGTGTCGTGGATTTTGGCATCGTTTAATTGTTTCTTAATATGAGAATTGGTTTTATGCGTCTTGTCTTTGTTGGATTCCTTTTGTTCCTTTTCCTTGGCAGTAGTAGCAGCACCATCCTTTGGTGCGTCCTTACCGCCCTTTGCTTGTGCTGTAGGCTCGATACCTGCAGCTTCCTTAGCTGCTGCACGCTTAGCTGCCTTTTCCTTCTTCTTCAATTCCTTCAATTCCTTATTGGAAAGTTGCTTGGATTCGGCACTTGATTCGGCAGCTGGTGCTGCTGGAGCAGGCGTATTTTTCACAGGTTCTTTCGTCTCTGCCTTTGGCTGTGATTCGGACATGGTGGCGATGTCGTGGATGTGGGCTGTGGAGTGATAATCAGGATCAAACCCGTCAAGAAACACCGTGATCTCCTTGACTCATGCACCAACTCCTTGAGTAAAAAAAAAGCTCCCCAATCGTCCACGTTGAAAAAAAAGTGGCACTCTATTTCTCCAATCGACGCGTCGCTTTCTCTTTCACACACTTAAAATTTTTCATGGGAGAACAAAAAAATTTGCGAACTTAACGGAGACAATTTTCAGACTCTCATAATAACCATGAACTGTCCATGATTGAAACAGAAACTTCTGCTCTGGCCTCTCTCCTGAACACAACCAAGAACATCCCCAACACAGCACAACATGAGTTCTGACGAAGCTGACAAGAATGTCGAGATGTGGAAGGTCAAGAAATTGATCAAATCCCT
>JAJMLU010000582.1:87929-108940 GCA_030569835.1 Pichia sp. NRRL Y-27261
TGGAGATGCTAAGTTAAGGGCACCTGCATCTAATCTCTTCTTCTTTAACTTCTTAGAAAGCTTTAATAAGATTCTCATACCGAGAGTTAAGTCATCTTGTTGTGACTTATCATCGATTCTGATTTGTGCTTGTTCATAAGCAAATGCTTCTCTGGATTTGATGATGGACTTGGTGTATTCGACGTTTAAAATGTTAGCATCTTCATCCATTTCCCACATGACTGAGAATGCGTATCTTTCAACATATGGCTTTAAAGAACATAAATCGGTACCTAATAACATTGGTAACATATCGATTCTCTTATCGACCAAATAAACAGATGTACCTCTTGACGCACCTTCTTGATCTAATGGAGTACCAGCTTTGACGAAATGAGTGACATCGGCAATATGGACACCAACTTCATAGTTACCGTTGGGTAACTTTCTAGCGTGTAATGCATCATCGATATCAACACATCCTGGAGGATCAATGGAACAGATTAATCTATCTCTTAAATCCTTTCTCTTCTTTAATTGTGGATCACCATTATCCAAGTTTTCAGGAACTTTCCAACTGTGACCTTCCTTTGGAAGACATGCTAAGACGTTCTTAGAGAATGGTCTATATTCAACATCATGTTCTAATAATAATGCTTCTTGTTCTGCGTCCTTGTCTTCGATTTCACCTAATGTTCTAACGAAATGTCCACTAGGAAATTTAGAATTGGAGTTCCAACTATCAATAGCAACGACGATTCTCTTACCCATCAATTCCTTCGCACGTCTGGTTCTGATTCTAATCTTTGGTAAGGATCTATCCATTAAAATGACAAAGACATTCTTTGAAGAGTTACTAACGACTTCGTCTTTTCTGACAGCGTTAGGAGATAATTGACCAACATAAAGTCTCCAACTTCTCTTTATTATACCAACGACTCTACCAGTTGGCAAGATCTTGTTTTCGTCGTCATTATCTGTAGATTGTGCCTTAATAGCTTCTTGAGTTAACATTTTTCTTTCCTTATCGGTGATGATGACTTCTTTATCATCGTCATCTCCTAAACCGTCCTTATTGATGGTTTCTTCATCGATGATTTCTGTAGATGGCTTCTTCCATTTACTCTTTGGTAAAAGCTCGACAACTACATTATCACCATTGAACGCTCTATTGAGATTTTCTCTACCTAAAATCAAAAGTGGTTTTGGAATACCAGCAACTGTAATACTACCTTCTAAGAAATTGTATGAGGAGATACTGATGTTACCTTGGTACAAACTACCATTCTTGATACCACCCATTAATCTGGCAGATGAATAGTATTCTGGGTATTTGATTTCGTTGATTTGTTTATCAAAGGATTCAGTGGATGGTAACATATCCTTTAATTCTTCTGAATTTGGTAACAAGTTGATATATTCATGGACGGTGTATGAAAGAATGCCATCTTTGATCGCCAATTCCTTGTTTGCTCTATCACCTGTGATCAAAAGTGCCTTGATACCTGTTTCTTGAAGATGGTCGTTGAAGAATTTAGCAGTTTGTCTAATTAATCTGTCGTTATAATCATTTATGATTTCACCATGTTTTCTTGGAACGTAAGTTGATGCTCTGAATTCGTTATGGAAAACAATGAATCTCTTTTCTTCACTCTTGGTCAATGTTCTCAATCTCATGTAGATAGGATAACTTTGGTTACGAACTTCATTTAAAACAGTTTGTGGAACAATAACATCGTAGAAAATTTTATCATTTTCTAAAATATCAATGGCATTTAAAACGATGTTGGTGTCGATAACAAGATAATGTTTGCCAATCTTTTCATCCTTTAAGGATAATGGGGATTCGGATAAGATAGGATGTGGGATTTCACCAGATGGACCTGGTTGGTAGCAGTCTGAACAAAGCTCACAAGCTTTAGAGAAACATGGAATATCATCTCTTAAATAGTGTTCTCTGACAATCTTGGTGGCATTACCGTTTCTCGATCTGACAAAGACCTTTTGGGAAACGGACAAGCCTGAAGATAATCTCTTTCTTTTCAAAGACACAGACATGGTTGTTGCTTGGGGGAATGGAGTATTATCTTTTCTAGTTTACAGTATTACAAATGGCAAACATATCTCTACAGTGAAGAGAAATATTTTCAAAGCTTGCACGCAAATTTTTGAGTGAGGGAAAGTAAGAATTCGGGCAGTGCATCCTGCACAGCCTTGATTTTTCTAACATGAAGTTTACATCTTTACGAGTAATTTATTACAGTTTACACAATGCTATACAATACCTATATTCTCTTAGCCAAAGCGTCTTGTTTCTTCCATTTGGAGATCCAGTCCGCAGAATCGACCTTTGGAACGAAGTAGAGTCTCAAGATGTTATCGAATAATGGAATCTTTGGAGCTTGGGACATCAAAACTTGGTTGATTGCACTCCTCTTTGGAATCTTCACCAAACCGCCGTCTTCGGTTTCCATGTACGCTTCGAGTTTCTTTGGCTTGAAGTTGTCGTGCTTACCATCATGGAAATATTCTTCTGGTCTGTCCATGATCATTTCCATTAATTCCATTGGGGTGGTGAGTTCACTCACTTCCGAGACAACATCGAATTCATCAACGGTTGGGTATATTATGATTGTTGGGATGATCAGTTGTGTTTCTATATCGTGAGCTTCTTCTAGATGGATTTTAGAGTCCCCAATGGTATCTGTACCATACGATGAACGTATTGACGATATTCCTCTAGCGTCTAATGCTTTTTGTAAATCTTCTTCGACCTTCAACTTTTCTTCTTCTCTCTTTCTCTTCTTTTCCTTCAAGTCTTCGAGATATGCGATCTTTTCATTGACTTTCTTTAGGAGTGCATTAACTGCCGCATTTTGGTTATCGATAGAAACAGCGAATGTTAAAACCTGTAATGTTTCGTCATAATGTTCAATTGCAAAGTACGCTCTTGCCGCTCTGTATAACGCCTTCACGTTCTTTGGTTGTCTGATAAGACATTCTTTAGCATCATTGATACATCTTCTGTAATTCTTCAATTCAAGATTACAAGCCGCTCTATTCAAATAAAGTGCAGCTTCGATATATTTGACATCACAACCAACGTCTAAACCCTTTGTATAGAACTCGACGGCATCCTTATAGTTCTTCACCTTGTATGTGTCATTACCTTGTTTCTTGAAGTTTTCAGCTATTTCATCAGGTTCACCTTCATATGCCAATGCCTTTAATGCTTCTATTTCTGGTCTTTCTTCACTATCATCGACGCTTAAATCATTCATGAAAAATGGCAATTTGTTCAACTCGGTCATGATTTCTTCTGTTGATTTAGATGCCGCTTCTTCAACTTGTGGTGGTAATGCAGGATTGCCATTATCCGATGATGTAGTCGAAGTTTGTGCTGGTGGAGCTTGTTTAGCCTTTTCGGCTTCTCTTCTTTCCCATTCGTTGACTAACGCGTCAACTGCTGCGTCATTTTCTAATTCTGTGATTTCAACCATTGGTCGGGATAGTTATGAGGTGTTGGTTTTGCGTGTATACTCTTTTGATGGCTTGAAGGTAGTTTGGTGAAAAGTGAACAGAAATATTTTTGGTGGAAAAAAAGATGAAAAATGAGAAAATGAGAAAAAAATTGAAAAATGTGAAAATTTTGAAAAATGGTTACGTAAGCACACGTTGAGTGGAGAGGCTATTGCGATGAATGGCGAGACAGATCTGCCAACTGTTTATTGTCTGGTGACGATCTTTTACGAGGTACCGATTGTAACGTGTTTGTTTGTTGAAATGATGTTCATTATTAAGAAGTATTTAGAAGAAATAAATATAAGAATTATAGATTAAGATTAAGGTATTAAGACATGGTATAATATTAGAAAAATCAAGTGGTATACGAAATGAGGAATGCTGATCAATTGAGGCGATTTTCAATTGTTAGAGTCAATCTAATTGAATTAGATTAAAGCAGCGGCAGCACCAGCTAATAAAGCAAAAGCACCAGCTGGGGCGTATTGAGCAGCAGCACCTTCGTAAACGGAAGAAGGAGCAGCGGAACTGTTGGCAGCAGATGAAGAAGAAGTGGTGGAAGTGACGATGTCAGAAGTGGAAGAAGCAGCAGCAGATGAAGAAGAAGTGGTGGAAGTGACGATGTCAGAAGTGGAAGAAGCAGCAGCAGATGAAGAGGAAGAAGCTGGAGCACCGGAGTTGACAAGGGTTAATGCAAGACAACCAGATGGAGCATCAGAAGCGTAGTACATTAATTCGTAAGAAGTGGTGGAGTAATAGTATGGATCGTTGGTGTCTTTGCAGGCGTAGAAGTTTGAAGTGGAACCATTGACGGCAAGGACATTGTCTTGGAAGGTGATTTCGGAGTCTGGGCCAGCAACGGTGAAGGCAACGTAACCACCGTTAGTGGAGAAGTATTGGTTGTATTGGGAGGTTAATGGGTAGATGATAGCCTTGGAGTCAGCGTCGTAGTTGAAAGCAGATGGGGAAGAGGTACCTAAGAAGAAGTAGTTGATACCAGCACCTTCGTGTGGGAAACCGAGGGAGTTACCGTTGATGGAGGAGTCGTCAGACTTGACGGTTAAGTAGACGTCTTCAGCGGAAGCAAGAGCAGCGGAGGCAGCGATAGTGGCGATGTTTCTGAAAAGCATTGTTGATAGAGTAGAGTGTTTGTTTGTTGGTTGTGTTTGTGTGTTTGATGCAGAAAGAAGGGAAGCAAAAGAGGGACGAAGACTGGGATATGCAAGTTCAGATTGTGGGAAAAGGGGAGGAAACCGGGCAGCTTTATAGGCCAGAGAACCGAACTGCAAGAGATGTGCCCTGCTGTGGAACGTTAAAAATTGGGTGATAAATGCCATGACAATACGGACGGACGAGGAACAGGGAATGACGTACCGGCTAATGGGCGCCTGAGAATAATGCGGGCAGCCCCCGGCGGGTCAGCTGCCCCAGCTTGACGGCGAAAAATGTTGAGCCATTTTCAGTGCCAGAAGCCAAGTGCAAACAAACAAAGCGGGGAGCGGAAGCTGCTTTTTTTAGCAACACCCACGGGCCCCACTGAGGCCCTATTAATAGCCCCAAAATAGCCCGCTTTCCCGTTAAGATTTCGCCTATTATTGCCCGATGCGGCACGCCCGCCCTGGTCGCCGGGCCAATCAGCGCGCGCCACGCCCGCACGACGTCATCAACTAGCACAAACCCGGGCAGCTCCTCGTAAACTTTATGTCTTTTCCCAACACGGAAAAACCCCGTGGAGCTTGCCGTTACAGTTGCCGGTTACCCACGGTTGCAACTGCAATGGCTGCTGTGCCGTAGGGTCCCCGTTTGCCAAAAATAGATCTCCAAACGGCACGCCATGCCAATCACACTTCTACAATCGATCACTCCTTCTTTTGTTTTTACTTCGTCGACGATTACACAATTACTTTCCTATTTAGACGTCTACATACAATGGACCCTGGAAAAAATACCAGGAGAGGCCCGATCCAACCTCCCGATCTCTACGCAACCATCGACAGAAACCAGCAACCCCAGGAACAGATTATTCACATTGACCCCATCCACTATTATTCTTCATTCCACTTGTAGAATTTCTTGTAGTCGTCATAGAGCGTTCTGAAAACAATACGACTGTGGTTGTCCAATGACTTGTTCAGATAGCTCATTTCGTTGGCGGTCATCAAGTTGAGCATCATGTAAACAGCATTGCTCAAATGTCCCTTCATTTCGAGCTCGATCTTGTACTGTAAATAGAACCGGATATAGTTTAAAATAACAACTCCCAAATACTTCCGCAGACCAGCCTTCATTTGCGACAATGCTTCGTTAATACCAGCATCTTTGCTCTCCACTCCATTACTGCTCCGGACACTGATATTACCAGCATTAGGCTCACACACATTACTCACCAGTCTTTCGAATGTAGAACCGCATTCCACGCTTAACTTGTCTGAGTTCACAATCAATGTTCTCATCAACGCAATTAACACAACACCGATTAAATGGTGCCTGTTCGACAATCTTCTTCTTTGATATAGCACAATACCAGCAAAGATTTGACAAATCTCTAAATAGATATCACTCGAGCTACCAGCAACATGGTCGGCAACGAAAACAACCAATCCCAATGTAAGTTCCATCGAGTATTGTGTGAACAGCCAGATCTTACTCGAAACAACATCCTTCAGACATCCTAAGAAAATAGTAATACCCTGAACATCACCACTTGGCTCGTTCTTCAATTGTGTGAAGATCTCAGAGATACTATTGACAAACAACGCATGCACTAACTTCATGTGGTTAGCATTGTCACTTCTATGAACACCAGCAACAAAGAACGAAACCAATTCGACATACTTGTGGAAGTCTGATCTTTGACAACTCTTGATAGAAATACAGACAGTGTACCATGCTTCGACGAATCTCATCTTGTTCTCTTCACCGAGCTTGTCAATGTAACGTCTGATGGCCTTCTCATTAGCAACACCATCGGCCAACACAACGTACAATGCAAAGAGATATTGTGGTTTGTAGACATCACCGCCGAATGAACAGATGAACCCAAACAACACACTCTGGAAGTCAACATCTCCAACATACTTCGAGCCTAAATCACTGATGGTATCCTTTATACCGGCAGGAACGATACTCTTTTCCAATTGGAAGTAGATATTAGTCAAATACGTGACAAAAACAGTAGCAATTTCAACAGACGTAGCCTCACCTAATAACTTGCTGATAATATCGAATGATTTCGCAATTAACTTTTCTCTGTCCTCAGCAAATTTAGTGCCGTTTGATTGAATGATCAGTTTTAATGCAATAGACAAGTACGCTTGATTCTTCTTACAGTTCTTCTTGTCTAAACCGTCGATCTTCTTACCCAACTCCTTAAACGCATCAGCCAAATACTTTGCGGATTCAACAGGTTGTTTCAAATGCATTTCCAAGACAGACTCAACAATGGAATCCAACTTATCATCTCTCTTCTTCGCCAATCCGACTAACGAATCAAACTCGCTTTCAATTTGGGATTTGTAAGTTGGCATCTTGAGAATGTTGATGATGATCTCACTGGCATAACTGTTGTCGATGTTATTGTACATCAAATCCAAAATCTTAACCTTTTGACCCTTGTTGAGTGCATAGATGGAAACGTATTGCAAATACACGTAACATTCCGTATGCTCCATGAAATATTCAATGAATTGGAGCATAATCTTAGGTTGTGTTTGCATGAGACTGTTTTGTAAAATACTCTCGATTTCAGTAATCTCCAATCCCTTTACGATCTTCTCAACAAAGCTCTTGATAACCTTGTCTTCAAACAACACCTCGATCAACATGAACCATCTGGAAAATATACGTTTCTGGAATGCCTTATCTGCAGTTTTGTTGAAGTAGGACTTGAACTTCTTAAGGAAGGAATCATTTAGTTTACTCACATCCTGTTCGACGATTCTGCAAATGGAATAGTAGTAATAATCATTGTCAATTGCCTTTTCTTTCAAAATCGCAGCCACTTCCTCTTCTAATTCTTCTTGATCAAACAAGTTCAAAATATTGTATTTCAATTTCCAACTCGATGCATTTTGGATTTGTAATAATTCAACTAATTCAGGCTTCAACTTGTCCAAGTTTTGAATCAACGTTTTACTCAACGCATTTTGAATCGTACCGGAAACACCCTTGAATAACCCTTTACAGACAGCTAATAAAAATACAGGTTGGTATTCTGGATTCGCTTTATATCTGGAACCTTCACTCTCCACTAATCTTGATAACTGTGTGCATGACAAAGTGACGATTTTCAATGATGCATATTCGATGATTTCATCAGACTCGAATAAAGTGTTTGGATACTTGGTGATTAACTCACCCCATAATTTGTCCAATTCATCGATTTCTCTGGTTTTCACATATGATTCGAATAATTCTTTAAACAAGTTGATGGAGTTGGTGCTGCTGTTTGTTGTACATAACTTGCAGATTTGTTCGTTGTATTTGAATGCGACTTCTGAACTTCTCTTGATACAATGAATGATCAAATTGATAGATTCGTCATCACATGTTTCGATCGCCGATTCAACTAAAGATGAAAGAAAATCAACTGATAATGTCTTGTTCATATCTGTGATTTCTTTGAGTAAGACAGTGGAATATGCTGGGTATACCTTGATGAGGATCTTTATGATTTCTTCGAGTTGTTGAACATCCACTTTGGAAATGATCAATTTAATCAGGTATAGTACTTCTGGTTCGGATAATGCAGTTTGATTGTATTCAACACTGGAAAATTGTTCGACGAATTTCAATGTGACCTTATCATCATTGTCTGAGAATAATGTTTTGTAGAGTATGTCCTTGATATCTGCCTTGTTTCTTGGATTCGTAGTATATGTTTGGTTTGCAATGATAATGTTAGCTAAACATGTACGTGCAAATTCGGATTTGTTCTTTGTGTCGTAAGATAATGAACCTGTGTTGTTCAATCTGAATATAGAAGATACAAGGAATAATATGGTTTCGTTAAGCTGTGTTGAATAGTTCTTGTATTCGACAATGAATGAAAGTAATGGTTGGATTAATGATACATTTTGTTCATTTGAAAGATGAATTCTTATACTGGAAATGAGATATGTCATAGACTTTATAAGTTGTTGCATATACGTTTCACTTTCGTACACTTTGTTAGTCTCCAATCCTTTGAGGAGTTTTGTAAAGACATCACCATACTTGAAATTGGTTAAAACTTTGGATCTCATGGCTAATAGTCTTGAGTCTTGACTGTTACATCTCTCCCATACTAAATTGAATAACGTCCATGTGTATTCTGAATAGATAAATTTTTCTGTGAGTTTGTTGGATTGGGAGATTCTGTCTACAAGGAATTCCAGTATGAATTTCTCTGCTTGTGGTAATTTGACAGTATTGTCGGAATGATCGTTGAATAGTTTTTCTGTAATGAATGTGTAGATCTCGTTGACTTTTGTATCCTTGTTTCTCAGAAAACGAGTGATTGCTTCTGTCGTTTGCAATCCATCAATAGCACTCATCTTGGTGGTTCCGAGGTCGCTGTGTGGTCTTTGAAAGCCCAAAGTTGACATGAAGACCTTATGGTAGGAGGAATAGAAATGTGATGAAAAAAAAAAATCTAAAAAATCCCAAAAATGAAAAAATCAACAAAAAAATATTTCTCTCCTCGAAAGAGAAGTCGATCCAATTTTCTCTGCGACATGTTTGTTGACTGTATCAGATGGCAAACGGTTACGGTCCAGTGATACACCACAGCCCCATCCACAACAACCATCAACACACAGCCCAACATGGATGGATCCAACAACGAGAAGCCCTCCTTGTTCAGTTTTGGCGCCAGCAATGGCCAACAAGGAAGCTCAGACGGCAAAGACAACAAACTGACATTTTCGTTCAACACTCCAAGTGCTACAACACCATCATTCTCATTCGGTGCACCTAAACCAGCAGACGATACAGCTAAACCAACAGGATTTGGATTTGGTGCTACAGCTGCAGCATCTTCTGGATTTGGGTTTGGTGCTAAACCGGCTGAAGCATCAGATAAACCAGATACAGAGAAACCAGTATCCTTCGCATTCAATACACCATCAACAACCACTCCATCATTCGGTGCTTTTGGAAAGCCGGAAGAAACAACCACAAAGCCATCATTATTTGGAAACCCAACTACAGGAACCAAGCCATCATCATTCGGATTTGGCAAACCAGCTGAATCATCTACAACAACTCCATCATTTGGACTCAACAAGCCTGAAGAAAGCAAACCTGCGTTTGGAAATTCATTAACTGGATCCAAACCTTCATTATTCGGTAATTCAACAACAGGTTCCACACCATCATTATTTGGGAAGTTAGAAAGTACCGAAAAACCATCATTCGGATTTGGAGCGAAGACAGAAGAAGAATCCAAACCAGCATTTGGATTTGGTGTGAAGACAGAAGAAGAGTCCAAGCCATCATTTGGTTTTGGTGCTAAGAAGGAAGAAGAGTCTAAACCAGTGTTTGGGTTTGGCACCAAGAAAGAACAAAAAGATAGTATGCCATCTTTTGGTTTCGGTGCTAAAAAGGAAGAGGAATCCAAACCAGTTTTTGGATTTGGTTCTAAAAAGGAAGAAGACAGCAAAACAGCATTCAGTTTTGGTATCAAGCCAGAAGAACCTAAGCCAGCATTTACATTTGGTTCTAAACCCGAAGAACCTAAGCCAGCATTTACATTTGGTTCTAAACCCGAAGCAGAAAGCAAGCCTGCGTTCAGTTTTGGTGCAGCTAAAGAAGAACCAAAGGAAGATAAACCAATAGAAAAGACCAGTAAAGATATAAAAACTGAAGACGATCAATTTATGAAGGATTACCAGGTTCCATCCGTCGAGCACTTGATTCAAGACAATGATATGGATATAGGTGAAGATTTCCACGACGGTGAAGAATTCTACGACGATATTGATATTGACCCAAAAACGAACTTACCAATTAGAAAATTAGGATATGAAGAAAATGCCAAGTCATTATTATCCAAGGGTGAACATTTGAAATTCGCTGTTTCCGGCAAGACTGAAAACGGTATGATTTTTGTCACTGAGTCTGAAGATAATTTAGGTAAGAAGGCCGAAGATGTTAAATCCAAGACTGAATTATTCCCATTCAAATTAATCCAAGAGATGGATCCAACTAGTGAATATAGAGACTTTTTGAATAAAGTATACAAGGAATTTGAACCAATATTGAAACACAAGCAATATAAACACAAGCAATATAAACACTACTTAGAAGACGATGATGAATACATGAACATCGGTGTTGTTTCTGCACATGAAAGTGGTAAAGAAGAGCGTAAGTTATTTTTGAGACAACTCATGACGTTTTCATTAAACAACCTTAACGAATTGATCAATATCAAGCTCAATAACGATTTTGAAACATTGAATGACCAATGGGTTTCTAACTATGAACAGATTATCAATGTTTTATTCTTATTGAATGCACTTCATTTCGGTAATGATGACGAGACTATTGTGTTATTCCAACAATGGATTGAAAGAATCGATATACAGCCAACAGATGAATTAATCCAGCGTGTTTTACAGGACTCTGATAAACCATATGAAAACGGTGCATTCTGGTCCGATTATGTCAAGAAGTTTGTCTTAAGAGGTTCATTTTCCAAGTTGGTTGATGATTTAAAGTCATCTCAATATGAAGAGTTGAAGAGCACGGACAATGAATTATTCAGATTGATTGAAAACTTGATCAGTTTAATCCAATCGTACGATCCGATTGCATTTTCACAAAACATTGAATCCTTCTTCGCATGGAAGAGAGTTGCCGTTGAATTAAGAGAAGCTGCCAATGACGTCTATGCTGACAATATGATGATTCTCGGTGAAACCATTGACATCTTATACATCATGACTGGATCTCCAAAGACTATCGAAGAATGCTCTACTGAATGGTACGAATGTTTCATGGGCCACTACTTATACCAAATGCCAAGTAAAGAATTAATCAAGGGATACGTTTCTGAGGCATTAGAATTAGACAACTATAAAAAACCATTACCTGGAATTCCTGCATGGGATACCATCTGTGTTGAATTATTCGAAGGTAAGTTCTTATCTGTCATTGCCGCTATTGAGTCATTAGACAAATCCATCGGTACCTTCACAGCAATAATAATGGAAGCTGCTGGCTTGTTGAGTGTCTACAACAAGGAAGTTGCGAATGACGATTTAATAAACAAGAAGATCAATAGCAATAGTATCAGCAACAATATCGACAGAATGGTTGAAGATTTGGCATTGACATATTTGAATAGTCAGGAATTATTTGCTATTGGTGTTGGTATCTTAGTGAGCATTGACAATACCAAGAGTAGAGAAATCATTGCTGAATTGTTACCAACATACGAAATCAAGGATTCTGATGATTTTGAATGGGTTCTATCCATCTGTTCGCAATTGAAATTTGCAAAGACCATGAAGACCATCCAACAGATTCAAGGTGAGAAGTTCTACGACAAGCATTTGATTCCTAATGCATTAAGCTGTTTTGCCGAGTCCGAGTCGGCTGACAAGATTGTTTCTACGGTTTGGAGATTATTTGAGGATTTGATGATCAACCAAGGATTAGACGAAGACTTGTCGATTCAACTATTCGCAAGCGATCTGAGTAAGGACAACGCCATCCTCAGACAGAGTCTCTCTCCGCTATACACGTTGAACCAAGTGCTGAAGAACAACGGCATCTACGACGATCTCTGGTTCAGCAGATTGTACGGCTTGCTCGAGTTCAAGTACCTGCCGCAATACTACAAGTGTGGATTGCTGATGATCATCTACGACAACTTGAACAAGAACGTGTTCAACATGGAGAACCTCGTTGCGATCATCGAGAACCTGAACGAGTACGAGAAGGACGTGGGCAGAGACGCCGAGTTGAAGGCCAAGTCGTGCAGCATGTTCTCCTTGCTGCTCAAGAGTCGTGCCAGCAGAGAGAGCCGGACATATCCGGCGACGCTTTCCGGGCTCTTCCTCAACGTGCGTCGGGGCATTGCCATGGACGTGAGCTTCACCTTCCTCGACGAGACGATGTACTGAAGAGCTGACCGTGCAACTGTGTAATATCTGTGTAAATACTGTACAACTAGCAACTATCAACACTATCTCTGTCTATCTCTGTCTGTCCGGACGGCTGACGCAATGCCACGCAAAAAGCCGGGCAAAATTTACCACTCGCCTGCTGCCGATAAAAAGATTTCGATGTCGGGAGATGCCCTTACCGGCTTCTGTGGATAGTGAAGATGGGCCTTCTTTCTCCTGTGTTGCTTCTGTTTATCAGTATTAGACTTCTCCATCCATCCATCCACCACACACCACACAACACAGCAGCCATGTCCGAATACGACAACGTCATCCTCCTCAGACAAACCAACCAGATCAAGAGTTTGTACACCATCATCCGTGACAGAACCACTGCCCGTGGCGACTTTGTCTTCTATTCCGACAGAATCATCAGATTGCTCGTCGAAGAGGGTTTGAACCAGCTCCCCGTCGACTCCGTCAAGATCGAGACCCCATTGGGCGTCACCTACGACGGCCACAAGTTCCAGGGTAAGATTTGCGGTGTCTCCATCATCAGAGCCGGTGAATCCATGGAACAGGGTTTGAGAGACTGCTGTAGATCCGTCAGATTGGGTAAGATCCTCATCCAAAGAGACGAAGAGACTGCACAACCTAAGTTATTCTACGTCAAGTTGCCAGAAGACATCAGTGAAAGATACGTCTTGTTGTTGGATCCATTATTAGCCACCGGTGGTTCTGCATGCATGGCCATCGACGTCTTGATCGAAAAGGGTGTCAAGCCAGAAAGAATCTTGTTCTTGAACGTCTTGGCCAGTCCAGAAGGTATCAAGGTCTTTGAAGAAAAGTACCCACAGGTGAAGATCATCACCGGTATGATCGACGAAGGTTTGAACGATAAGAAGTTCGTCGTCCCAGGTCTCGGCGACTTCGGTGACAGATACTACTGTATCTAAACCCCACTCTCCCCCCTCTATTTATAAATAATCTATCATATTTATAGCATCTAAACCACTAGACTTCTGATGAATAAAGATAACTGATAACTGATGTCTGTAATGTGTAGTCTATTCCATCCCATAGTAATTTACTATGGGAAGCCCCAGCCGCGTGGACATGAATTTTGCACTGCCGCCTGCCGCTGTTTACCTTTTGCAGACACAGGGAACACGAAACGCCATCTTCTTTCTCCTTTCTTCAGGCCGGAGGACACAGACAACCCTCAAGCCACCACAAATGTCCGATGTCGAAGAACTATACAACCAGCCGATCGTGCTTGACAATGGGTCTGGCACGATACGATGCGGGTTCTCCACAGACGAAGCTCCACGAGTGAACTATTCAAACATACTGGGTCGACCAAAATACCACAAGATCGACTATTTGCCAAGCGACATCAACATCGACGACACATTCATTGGAAACCAAGCACAGCTCAAGCGGGGGCTCTTGAAATTGACGTATCCTATCGACCACGGCACGATCAACGACTGGAATGCCCTCGAATTGATCTGGCAACAGGTGCTATTACACGATTTAATGGATAGTAATACAAACAACGACATATCATTAAAGGAACATACGATGCTTGTAACTGAACACCCGTTCTCCGAACGTCGACAGAGAGAAAAGATGTGCGAGTTGTTGTTTGAAACATTTGGATTGGGCGCAATCAATATAGCAATACCTTCCATCCTATCGTTATATTCAACAGGTAGGACAACTGGTGTCAGTGTCGATGTTGGTGATGGGGTCTGCTGTGTTGCGCCCATATACGACGGATTCACGTTACCTGGAAGCATCAAACGGATGAATCTCGGAGGGCGGGACATCACTCGACAATTACAGTTGGAAATCATGAAAGACGGATACGTTTTCAATTCGTCATCTGAATTCGAAATCATTAGAAATATGAAAGAAAGACTAGGATTCGTCAATCAGAAGAAAGACGCAAAAACATATGCGAGTGCCGAACTCGAGACGTTTCAATTACCAGATGGGAAATCGCTCAAGGTTAGGAAACAGTCGTTGAATCAATCATGTGAGATCTTGTTCAAACCTGAAACATACGGCTTCGAATATGAGAAGCTACCTAATATCCTCTACGACTCGATCATTAATACTGACATCGACTTGCGTGGGAAGTTCTTCGAGAATATCGTGCTGAGCGGTGGTTGTACGATGGTCAAGAACTTCGGATCGAGAATGCTGAATGAGTTAAGAGGCATTGACCAGGAAATCAAGTTGAAGATATATTCGTCCCCCGAGAGAAAAAACAACACTTTTGTCGGTGGCTCGATATTATCGAGTTTGAGCACGTTCAATAACATAGTCATTTCCAAGAAACAGTTTCTGGAAAACCCAGGATGCATTCACGACACATACTTCTAAGGCTTTGCTAATTTACTCATGTTAAACCATGTAAACTAAGTAATTAAAATTGAATTATCAATGTAAATAATTATAAACCCGTAAAAGTAATGTAAACTAAAGTACTGTATAATAAATAGTGGAAAAAAGATATAGAGAGAATTAAAAGTGAAAAAATAAGAAAGTTATTAAAAAAGCTGTGTAAAAAAAAGGAAGAAGTGAAATCATCTATCATGTTCATCATCATGATGTTGGATCGTGCAGACATCGATACCAAAGATTTCGTTAGTAGAATATCCGTTGGTGATGCTGGAGTTAGCCTTGCTGATGAGTCTTCTTTTGTTTAATGGTAATGGCGATCCATAAATGCTGTTTGGGAAAGTGATATGCGAAGTTGGTTGCAATAATGGCAACAATTTGTTTGCAGTGTTATTGCTATTGTTGTTAAAGCATGGCGAAGTGTAAAAATCATCCAGGTATGAAGGTGAAGCCCAAAGTTTCCTCACTACGGAAGAATTGCCGTTGTTGATTGGCGTACTCGTTATTTTCAATGGAGTCTTGAATTTGTTGTTGTTAGAACCATAAGAAGGAGAAGAACCTATTTGACTGTTTTGTAATTCAGACAGAAATTTATTCTGCACTCCGAGCGGTTGCAACGTTTGTAATTGCTTGGAAATAGAAGGCAATTGGATATTGTTATTCGACTTGTATGATCTATTTGGCGTTATTGGCTCTAAAATTGGTCCTGATTCAAATGGTCTGAGTGGAGATAGCTCAAAATTGGATCTACAACTGAATGAGGATGTGAAGTCTAATGTTGAAGAATCTAATGTGCTATTGTTTCCACGACTTGGTGAATCATATTGGATGTTTATTGGAGATGCGTTGATAGAGGCATTAAATGATGAAGAATATTGGATATTTAATTCAGGAATCGAACCTAAACTAGCACTTGGGTTTCTACTATGAGCATGTGGCGGATGTAATGATGGTTGTTGGTAGTTCGCAGCTTTAGTATGAGAATATGTGATCTGTGGAGTGGATGATAAATGTCGACTGATGTTGTTGGTGGTGTCTTGTGGAGTTGCGACATTTTCATTTGAATTATTTTCGTTGAAGCTTTCAGTAGATTTTGATCTTGGAGTAGATGGTGGTAATGCGGTTGCAATTGGTGGTAATTTGACTGTGGATGATGGAGGTGGGGTCGTAGATTCAGCTGCAGATGTGGTGGATACAGCTGGTGTGGTGTTACTTCTCTTAGATTCCTTGATATTGCAGTATATGTGTTCATAACCAGAAACGATTTGCCAGAAATGTCCCTTCTTTTCCTTTGATTTTTCGGTCTTTTCAAAAGCCTTGTTCAAAGATAAGTTATGTCTAATGGAGTTTTGCCAGCCGACTTCACCCTTCTTGTAATACTTGAAGTTATCAGAGATCCATTGGTAGATTTCAGCCAAAGTCAATCTTCTTTCTGGTGCTCTTAATAATGCCATACCGATTAAAGATGCATAGGAGAATGGAGGTTTAGCCGCAGATTCGAAATGGATTTCTGGCATTTCATGTGGTTCAGGCAGAACAAAATCATCTGGAGATTTAGTCAATCTCGACTTCTTATTTGATGAAGAAGAAGAAGCAATAGTTGAACTTGATCTCTTCTTTGTGAATTTTGGAGCTTCTAAAGGTTCGGCCATTTGATTTTCATTTTGCATAGAGGCCATATTCTCTTTGTCGCTGGAGTTATCCATGAGTGGACTATCGCTGATGATTCTGATATTGATGTTGTTGGTTTGGAAGGAGTTGTTATCGCTACCGTTGTTACCAGAGTTCATCTCATTTGATGCAACGTGTTCGTATAAGTTTGGAGAAGAGAATTCTGGAGAAAGTAAACCTGGATTGTGGTTGATAGAATGTAAGTGGTTGCCACCGTTGATATTAGTCATATTAGAAGAGGATAAGACAGAGAGGTGTTGGTGATGCTGCTGATGATGACCGAAAGTATTGTTGCTCTCATCGTCATCATCGTCGTCTTCTTCGTTGACACGACCGTAGGTAGACATGTCTGAAGTGGAACCACCCCTGTTGATTGCAGAAAGACCTGCGACGTGACGTCTTGTCGAGTGTGGTGGGGTTTTCAGTTGGTACTTCTTAGTTGGACTAGACAGGTTAGCTGGAGGCAGCAGAGTGAAGTCTTTTTCTCTCTGGAAGTTATTTTCAGTATAGTAGTTTGGTTGAGGACTTCCAGTGTTCGCCACTGAATGATGTGAAGAGGATGAAGAACCATACATGTTGGACTAAGGAGATGGATCAGGTGATACGGATGATGATAGGTAAAAAAATTTTCAAGTTAGATTTTAATAGATCCTAGAATAGTTTAAAGTACTGTGATCTTAGTTAGAAAGTAGAGATGGACGTTGAGTGATCAGATTTATCAGTTTTTTCGCATATATAGAAATGGTGGATTTGGTTGCTTCTTTGATGATGGATATGGTTTGCAAGGTGATTTGATGGTTGCTAGAAGATATCTAAGCTGAAGAAAGGAATGGAGGAGTGAAGGAGAAGCCAGTATGAAAGAGCTGGATCAAGGTAAAGGGCGGTATAGTCGGGGCAGGCCAGGATAAGAGGAGTAGAGAGCAGAGACCAGAGAGACCAGTGGGACCAGAGACAGAGAGACAGGAGAAGGAAGACACGCAGAGTTCATGCAGGGAAGGAAGGTGTTCCATCATTGTCCCCATTAGTGTGCAGCCTCCAATTAGACAAATGGAGCAAGCTTCCCTGTTCTGTCCTTCTGTCGAGAGCCGCCAATCGCTGGGAAAGGTGTTTCACCTCACGCGTCGCCTGCCGCTTTGGGACGTCCGGGCGGGGCACGGGACGCGTCGCGGCCAAAGGGGGCGTTTTCGCGTCTCTGCCATTTCTCGGGGACGTGTCAGTAAGGGTGGTCACGTGACCGGCATGCGCCACCGGTCACGTGACTGTGGGGCGCGGTCAGGGCGAATTGCCCGATCGGGGCACAGTATTTACATGCACAAATGCCACTAAATCCAGTTACCACTTACACCATGCATTTCCTGTCTCCAGACCTGTCACTGGCTCCTCTGCCCCAGTTTCCCTTCTAGACACATTCTTTGGCTATCCACATCTCCAAACAAGCAAATATTCCAGACTTCACCCTCTGGACTGCTTCTACCCTCCCAGTCAGCTACTCCCTTATCCCTTATCAACGCCTGTTATCCAGTGACAGCTGGCGTTTATTTATAGACGCTCTGCACATCCTCATTACACCTATCCGCTGCACCACACCTCAACTGCCATAGGATGTCCGCCAAACCGAGATCTAAAAGCAGCAACAGGAAAGAAGAGTCCCAGAATTTCGGTAACGTTTATGAAAGAAAGAACACTCTCAGGGTGTTATACAATTCTGGAAAATCACCTTCTGGCATAACTTTACAATCCATTCAGAAGACAATCACAACAAGCTGTAATTGTTGTGGAACCACCCTCACATATCCGACCTCTATATCAAGAATCAAATGTCTCTCCTGTAATACCTATTTCACATTAGATGATGCATCTGTATCCCCATCTTCACCGTCTTACATTTCAGATCCGAATATTCCACTAGCTTCCTACGCCTCTTTGAAGCACGCCATCAAACAAGATGAATCGCACATAAAGTCTCTGAACTTGGGGAACAACCACGACTCCATCCACAAACTGTACAGGAACGTGGACTTACTATTAGAGAACTCATTCACCAATATCCCATACCTAAACAAGTGTTTCTTATTAGATTCTGGAAAAACAGCTACTTACAATTCACCAAACCTCAATTTCATAGAAATCAAGAACTTCTATACCTTACTGGTGAATCTTCCAACGAAGAGACCAATATTCAAGCTCTTGACATACTCTCTTTATTTGCTAAAACACCCGCCGATGAATATTCCATACACAGAGTTGAATTGGTTGCTGATTATACTTGAAAACCCATTACTATATGAATCACTAATCGGTAAGAATTCTCTATCTTCGCATTTCAACGATGTCTGTTACGATATCAGTAAGAGAATCATCGGGTTACTCAATTCAATCGACAAGAACACATGCCACTATCTCATTCATTGGTGGTCAAGATTACCGACCAATGAATTCATACACAAGATTAATTTCGTCAATTTATACATAACATTCCACATCAACAGATTATACACGCATTTATTATATGACAAACTCCAAGGCTCGACGAACAATATAAAATTGAAAGACACAGAAGACGATATCAATTTTAAGAATAACTCACAGTTTAAATGCCTACAAAGCTTGCATCAAAATTACGACGACAGTCTGTTAAGATCATTGGGTTTATTAAACATAACCAATAACAAATCCAAAGACTTGAAAATTTCGAACAATTTCTATTCAGAATGCTGGCATCTGAGAACAGCATCCAAGGTGATGGCCCTTCTATTTGTGGCCAATAAATCCAAACACAGCAACAGATTAGACGATTCATGTTTCTACAACAGTTTAATCGATTACATCAACGTCAAGCAAGATTATGATATTTGGGAATTCAACAAATCATTTCTCGAACACGAAAGAACCGTGGACTCGAATCCAGAAAGTCTGACAACAGATTTGTTACTCATGGAGCAGAACAAGTCTTATTTAGGAGTCACGATCAGTAATGGTGTTTACAAAAGATCTCAATTCACATTATGCACATACCCATTTTTGATATCTTTAGGTTCGAAAATATCCATTCTCGAGCATGATGCGAAGAGAGTCATGGGTTTGAAAGCCGAACAAGCGTTCATTTCGTCTATCATCGAAGGTAGTAAGAACGATAACATTTATTTCAAATTGAGTGTCAGAAGAAGTCATATTACGATGGACTCGTTAAGACAGATTCAAAGTCATCCAAACGACCTTAAGAAGATTCTCAAGATCGAATTCATCAATGAACTGGGTATCGACGGTGGTGGCTTGAAGAAGGAATGGTTTTTGTTACTTACTAAAGAGTTATTTGACTCGAATAAGGGATTGCTTACTTATAACAATGAAAACAATATGGCGTATTTTGCCGTCAATAATAACAAGAACTACAACCACGAACTTTTCTATCTTTTGGGTGTGATTATCGGTATGGCCATCTACAACTCGACGATTCTTGACATCAAGTTTCCTAAGGTTGTGTACAATAAGTTACTTGGACACCATACGACGATTGACGATTTAAAGGAGTTAGAACCTTCGTTGACGAAGAATTTAAAGAGACTTTCGAAAATGCAAAACATCGAAGACTTGGATCTCAATTTTGAAGTGACTATCCAGGATAATACCAACACCATGAAGAAGTACGAGTTGGTCCCCAACGGAGCGCATATTCCGGTCACTGATTCCAACAAGTTAGAGTACATCAGCAAATATTACAAGTTTTTACTAGACGAGATAGTGGATACTCAATTCACACAGTTTGCGAACGGATTCAAATCCATCCTGGGCACGAATGTGTTATCTCTATTCAGTCCTTCTGAGATTCAGAAATTGGTTATCGGAGATGACAATCTGAATGAGACGAACAAATACGATATTGAAATTTTGAAGAGTATCACGAAATTTAGCAACTGTTCGAATCACGATCCGATTGTCGTTTGGCTCTGGGACTATTTCCAGAATCTCTCACTATTGAATCAGAGAAGGTTGATGAGGTTCATTACTGGCTCGGACAGAATCCCTGCTACAGGCCTGACCTCACTCCAATTCAAAGTCAGCAAGTTGACGGATGAACGGGGGAAGTACAGTGAACGGCTCCCTATTTCCCACACGTGTTTCAACGAGCTCTGTCTTTGGGAGTACCAGTCCAAGGATGTATTGAAACAGAAGCTGGATTTGGCGATCAACGAAAGTGAAGGATTTACATTGCGCTAAACAAAAAAAAGACAAACAAACGAACGAACTTATTGATATATAGAACGGCATACATGGCATTACTTTTTTTTATACATTAACTTTAAACTTTATATACTTATTCTAAATTTGCATATTTTC
>JAJMLU010000582.1:122738-142780 GCA_030569835.1 Pichia sp. NRRL Y-27261
CGGCTTATGTCAGCGGCAGCGTCGATCGACGCTGTCCGCTCCTGCCACACCCACTAATGTCGCACCACGACACACTCCCTGCAACACTCAGAACTTCCACATCACCCAGCGCTCCCTTTAAGCCTGGAGCTCTCTCTATGCTGGTGGAGCTACCTACATTGTGCTTGCAGATAGACACCTGGTACGTAGTACCTGCTATACACCTTTGCTTGTGTCTCCCGGATCCAATTGGTACACACACACCTCCACCCAACACATCCCACATCCACATCCTTCCCGTCAATCATGTCCAGTATAAATACTCCTGCTGTGGTGATGGATAACGGTACCGGTTTCACCAAACTAGGGTTTGCCGGTAACGATTCGCCTTCATGGGTTTTCCCAACTGCAATTGCAACCAGAAACACATCTACAGGTGCCTCTTCCAAGCCAATGGCACCATCCAAGCCATCCTTTCTTTCTGGTGCTGGTAACTCTAGCGCTGGTGCTGGTTCCAATGCCGGTGGTAAGGGAAGCTCAATCCATGGTAATAGAGACATGGCTGATTTAGATTTCTACATTGGAGATTATGCATTAGAAGCTGCCAAGGGTCCATCATATTCTTTAAGTTACCCGATCAGACACGGTCAAATCGAAAACTGGGATCAAATGGAAAGATTCTGGGAAACGTCCATCTTCAAATACTTAAAATGTGAACCAGAAGATCACTATTTCTTACTTACTGAACCACCTCTTAACCCACCTGAAAATAGAGAAAATACTGCCGAAATCATGTTTGAAAGTTTCAATTGTGCAGGTTTATACATCGCCGTCCAAGCCGTTTTAGCATTGGCTGCTTCTTGGACAAGTAGCAAGGTTGCCGATAGATCTTTAACCGGTACCGTCATTGACTCTGGTGATGGTGTTACTCACGTTATACCTGTTGCTGAAGGTTATGTTATCGGTAGTGCCATCAAGAACATCCCAATCGCCGGTAGAGACATCACAAGTTTCATCCAAACCATGCTCAGAGAACGTGGTGAACCAGATTCTTCCTTACGTACAGCTGAACAAATTAAACAAAAATTCTGTTATGTCTGTCCAGATATCGTTAAGGAATTCAGAAAGTTCGACAATGATCCAGAAATGTTTGCCAAATATGTCGTTGACACAGTATCACACAAGAAGATCGAAATTGACGTTGGTTACGAAAGATTCTTAGCCCCAGAAATTTTCTTCAATCCAGAAATCTGCTCTAGTGATTTCTTGACTCCATTGCCTGTCATTGTCGATCAAGTGATCCAAGCATCCCCAATCGACGTGCGTAAGAACTTATACAAGAACATCGTCTTGAGTGGTGGTTCCACCATGTTCAAGGACTTTGGTAGACGTTTACAAAGAGATTTAAAGACTATGGTCAATGAAAGAGTTGAAGCAAGTGAAAGATTAAGTGGTACCAAATCCAGTGGTGTTCAAGTGCAAGTCATATCCCATAAGAGACAAAGAAACGCCGTTTGGTTCGGTGGTTCCCTCATGGCACAAACCTCTGAATTCAAGAGTTACTGCCACACCAAGAGAGATTATGATGAATACGGTCCAAATATCGTTAGAAACTTCTCTTTGTTCAGTGTCCCATAATCAACTTGTTAAACTAGACATAAAAGAACGTATACGACTTGTTCTTCTAACAGTAGTTTTCTATTTATATACTGTATCATTTTACTATTTATCATTAAAAAATACTTCGACGTTTGTTTATCTACGAAACATAATCATGTAACGTGATGTGATTTAAGATTAGAGGATGTGTTCATCGATTATACTATAACTGTAGAAAAGGTATACAAATGACGATGATAAAACAGTAAGAAAAAGAGAGAGTAAGATAGTAACAACAACAACTTAGAAAGATCAAAGTTAAAAAGTTGGAAGAAGGAAATGACAAAGAGGGGAGATACTAACTTAGAAAAGAGACAGATAAGAGGCGGGGCTTAAAGAAAAGGTGGCTAAGAAGTAGCATCATAAAGGTATGACCATGGGGGAACTAATCGTGGACCTTTCTACTTTCAACTTTTCTTTCTTGACCTTGTTCTCTCCACGTGATGAATGGAACTGCGTTTGATGCAAAAATCTTTGGGATTGGACTGGATGCAATCATACCGGTTAAGGCGGCTAATGCAGGTCTTTGTTCGTATTTAGAGGCAACCCATTGTTGTTGTTCCATTTCGTCGTTTCTGGACCAGGTCTTGTAGGTAACGTTAGGGTTAGAAGAGGACATCATTGTTAACTTTGGAAGTTTCGTGTAAGTTTTGTTTAGCTAGTAGCAAGCAGGGACACTTCTGAGAGTTTGAAGATGGTAGTGGAAGGGAACAAAAGAGAAGAGAGAAGGGGCAGAATGGAAGGATCAGAGGAAGCAAAAGAAGGGAGTCGTGTAGAAGAAAGAAAGATGAAGTTGGAGGGATCAAGACTATTTATAGAGAGAAAAAAGGGGAGTTTTGTGGATCAGTAAAAAACTCCGGCTGTGTAGGGCGCAGAGCGCAGAGGGGAATTTCCGCATTCGGAAATTCGCATGTTACAAAACGCATCAGTATAGGGTAAAGCTATTTTAGAATAGAAATGAATAAATAAGTGCGTATGAAAACGTTTTAAATAGTAGCTTATAACTTTTCAGTTAATTCTGGAACGATGGAGTATAAGTCACCGACTAAACCGACATCTGCAAGCTTGAAGATTGGAGATTCTTCGTCCTTGTTAATAGCAACAATGACCTTGGAGTCCTTCATACCTGCTAAATGTTGGATGGCACCGGAGATACCGATGGCGATGTAGAGATCTGGAGCAATGATCTTACCGGTTTGACCAACTTGTAAAGAGTTATCACAGTAACCATCATCAACGGCAGCACGGGAAGCACCGATGGCAGCGCCTAACTTAGCAGCTAATGGGTTTAATAAGGAGTCGAAGGTGGCCTTGTCCTTTAATGCACGTCCACCACTGACGACAATCTTGGCAGATGCTAAATCTGGCTTATCACTCTTCATCAATTGTTCACTGATGAAAACGGTCTTACAGTCGGTATCAACAGCTGCGATTTCTTCGATTGGAGCTGGAGAGGCGGCCTTTGCGTCTGCTGGTGGGAAGGCAGAACCACGAACAGAGGTCATTATTATCTTGTCGGTACTCTTGACGGTAAGTAAAGCGTTACCTGCGTATGTTGGTCTGACAAAAGTTGAAGCGTCAATGACTTTGATGATATCGGATAATGGTTGGATGTCTAAAATGGCAGCTGATCTTGGTAAGACACCCTTACCAACAGCACTTGCTGGGACGACAAAAGAGGAGATGTCCTTGGATGTATCTTGGAGTAATGAGACGACTAATGGTGTGACTTGTTCAGGTAAGTAGTGTTCGTAACGTGCATCAGTTTGAATCAAAACTTTTTCGATACCTTCGAATTCGGCAACTGAAGAAGCAGCTTCCTTAGCATTTGGACCGACCAATAAGGCGGTGATTGGCTTCTTGATTTCCTTGGCTGCAGTCAATGCAGACAAAGAAGCAGGTGTAAGAGTAGCACCTGAAGTTTCCAAGAATGCTAATGTGTGTGAGTTTCTAGCTGCTGAACGTAATAAGTTTGAACTTATTGATCTTCTGGTGATTCCGAACATCTTGGGTGTGTGTTGTGTGTTGTTCTTTGGAGAGAGGAGGAAAAGAAGGTGGATATGAGACCGGGGTAGAATGGCAACAAATACAACCTCTATACCCCAGTGATTGAAATACCCATCAAACTTCATTGAGAATAACCGCTCGCAGTGACTCGTTCTGACAGCCGACACAGGAGCGGTCTGGCAAGCTGTGCACGGATGTCCTCGGCAGTTATGAGCGATCCATGTCCAGGCATCATTTGGCCCCTACAGACATCCAGTGATGCTGATATGCTGATTCTGAGTCGACTGGGTGATACTTCGTAACATTATCCCTTTTTCTCTTTCAAAATACAGTATTTAGGGGGTAAACATGCACGGTTTGCACGTTCGGTTCCGGAAGCATGCATCCGAGCCGTATTTTCTTTTTCGACAACCACGAAAAGTGTGAAGGATTTCGTATAAACTTACAATACATAGCGTACACAGATCTAGCGAGTTATAGATATCGATTATTCCACAATAATAACGTTTTGATGAAAAGAGTAATCGTGATAGTGTAGTGATTAGATGATTTAATAATATAACAAAAAGTTGGAGAGAATAAATTCTGCTTCATAATAATACTTTGATAATTTTACATGATTCTCCTTCTTTTAAACATATCTCTGAAATCAGCCTCGCTCACGCCCAAGAGGTCCATGTCGCTGTTCAATGGGTCTTGGGATTGTGGTTGACGTTGCTGCTGCTGTTGAGATTGTAATGAAGGACCTTGTTGTTTGGAAACGTTTCCCGCTGCTTCTGAAGAAACAACAGATGCAGTAACATCGCGTTGGATACCTGTAGGATCTGGAGTTAAGCCTGTAGATTCTAGCAATGTTGGTGTCAGCAAGTCATCATGAACATTCGGCATGGCGACACCGTTCAAGTCCATCTCGTGTAATAATTGACCAGGAGATGCAGATGTATTGAGCAAAACACCGCCATTCTTTTGCTGGAATCTTGCAGATAGAGAGGATGGGTTTTGTTGATTACTGCCCGAACTGTGACCTTGAGACATGGTAACATTCTGGGGAGATGTTGTTTGTCTAGGTGGTGGTGGCTGTTGTTGTTGTTGTTGCTGTTGTTGCTGCTGCTGTTGCTGCTGCTGTTGCTGTTGTATATTGTTTTGGGTATTTGGATTGTGCGAAATCATCATTCCTTGCTGGGTATCTTGTTGAGATTGGTGCATCTGGTTATTAGATTGCTGGTTTGGAACAGGGTTTGAATTCTGATACATTAGGTGTTGCTGTTGTTGCTGAGGAGGATGCGATTTTTGTTGTGTCGGGGAATGGTGTTGAGGAGAAGGTTGCTGTTGTTGTTGTGTTTGTGGATTTGGAGGTTGTTGAGGGGAGGTCATTGGAGGTTGCGAATGATCGATGAACTTCTTGTTGATGTTGTGCTTTTCAAGAATCATGTAGAGATCGTCCTTTGTGAATGGTTTAGCGAGAATATCAGTCATACCGTGATTCAGATAAGTGACTAAATCGTTCCTTTGATAATTACCAGTCATTGCAATGATTGGAGTATCACTATCGAACGATCTAATAACCGAAGTGGCAGAGGCACCGTCCAAGTTAGGCATCACGATATCCATCAAGACCAAATCAAACTTCACCTGTTCAACGGCGGAGATAGCACTCAACCCGTCGGTGACAACGACAACGGTGCATCCATATTTCATGAGGAACTTTCTGCACAGTTGAATACAGATATCGTCATCCTCCACCAATAAGACGTGGATATAGGAACCCTGAGGTCTGTTCATGATTCTTGCTTGGGTGCTCAAAGCTTGGTTAGCAGGAGGTTGGTGCTTCATCTCGTTATCGTTCACGTCATCGCCATCGTCATCTTCCATCTTGATATGGTTGTTGCCGTGCTTTCCGTTATTTTGGTTGTTCAAGTGGTTTAGGTTTTGGTGGCTTAGATCGTGGCTGATATCTGTGTTTGCTTTGTTGTTGGAAGTAGCGTTGCTTCCTGATAGTGGGGAATTATCATCTTGGAGATAATCCAAGTGTGGTAATTCGATGTTTGGGAGCTGCACTCCTAGTTGGGTCAATCCTTTGGACAAGATCTCGATGGAACGGGAGAAGGACATGTTTATATCTTTCGAAGTTAGCAAGTTGGAAACCAAAGTATTGTACTTCTGGTTGAGCTTGCTCATGTTTGTATTGATGGTGTTTACTTGCTTGTTCAAGGAGATGTTTTCCTTTTCCAAGAAATGGACACGGTCTTCCAATTTTCTGTAGGATGTGATTGGTACGCAGTTGTTGTTGGAGATAGTTTCCGTGACTTCCTTCTTGGCTGGGACCTTTCTTTTGATGTTTTCCAGAGAAGACTTGTCGAATCTGTTGAAGTCAGGGTGCTTGAACTCCCAAACATTTTCAAGTTGATATCGTTGTCTGATTTCTTGGGACAGCTTGACCTTATGGAAGTCGTACTTGTTCAACTGTCTGACAAAACTGGAAAAGTTGCTGTGTTTGAAGTAGCAAGGTAGCACGTCCTTGGTGAATTCGTTTGTGTCTGTGATCATAAAGGAGTCACCGGCGTCAGTCCAGCGTACAATTGTGCTGAACCTGTTTTCTTCAAGCATTTGGAACAATTTTTTGACGAAATCCGTACCCTGGCCTTGTTGGATGGCGTTTGCAGAGAGGCCTGCCGACATGGCATCACCGACTGGTGCACCGCCAGAGTAGGATGTTCCGGGTTGCAGTTCAGTTGAAGATGGGTACTGCTGTGGCATGGTTTGGTGTGGTTGTTGTTGCTGTTGCTGTTGCTGGTACTGGTTGGTACCTGAGTTGCTGTTGTTGTTGCTGGAGTCGTCCATGTTGTTGTTGTTAGACATTAGGAGCCGACGTGTGGAAGAGTCTGCTGTTGGCTGTTGGTTATTGGTTAGATAAGCGTCGCTTGTTGGCACAAATAGGTGGTGTGTGTGGACTAGGAGATTAGGGGATGTACCTGGAATAGCAGCTGTGTGTCGAGAGTGGTGGCCAGAGGAGCTGGGTGGATGGGAGTGTCTGTGGAAGATATAGGGATTCTGAGGAGCAGTGGTACCTGAAAGCTGGATGGTGGGTGGAGGAGGGTGTGGAAGCAGTGGCTGGTGTGAAGAGTGAAGGCGTAGTTCGTATGAGAACGTATAATGCAGCTAGCTGTGCAGTGCAGGGTGCAGGCGGTGTCGGTAGAAATAGAAAAGAGAAGGGAAAAGAGAAAGCGGGCGCTGTGGTATGCGTCTCGGGTTTCCTGCGTTTGTTGGGTTTATGAGGTGGGTGGGTTAACGTGGGGGGGGGCTTTCTGCAGCTGCTGCCGGTGGCTGTGGTGTGGAAGGCGGGGTGGGAGAAGCGAGAAGGGAGAAGGGAGAAGGGAGAAGGGAGATATATCCAGAGAGTGGGGGGTAAATGCTGCACTTGTAGAGGAAATGCAGATGTACATGGTTCACGGTTGTGCGTTGTACAACAGACCTGGAAAACAGGGACCACGGGATCAATGACCAATCCCACGGTGTAAGAACAATCCAGTAACACATTACATGCCTGTTAAGTCACACAGCGGCCAAAACGCCGCAGGACTTCGCCGGTGGAGATCTGATCCCGGTACGTCGTGCACAATGCACAATCAGAATGGCCCATCGAAATGCAGTTGGCACTTCGATATCAGATTTGGTGGTGGGGGTGTGAGCTCTGAGAGGTGAGTAACGGGATGGAATTGTCGTTAAACCTGAAGACGTCTCTGTCTGGTCAATTGATGATCAGGTATTACAGGTTATACGGGTCCTCACCGTCATCGAAGATCTTCAGGAGATTGTAGCTGGGCTATACTTGATGTGGCCGTTTCGCAGAAACGGTTTTCGAATGCCCACTTATTATAGGGTTTTACTCCATCATTGGCTGAAAACATCGACAAAAAGCATCGAGGGATGTCCCATGTTTAATTATAGCTACAAGCTACAAGTAGTACTGAATTGATCACAATCTTACTGGAAAAACACTAATCAGCTAGCGTTCCAGCAGGTGGTCGATTATCAATTTCCAGTTTCCATCCAGCTTCCGGTCACCGTCATCGAACCCTCGAGTACGTTAGGGCTACGGGTTGCCCCTTTTTCTAATTTGCAATGGTGATTTAGCGGTAGTTGTGGTGAATGGGGGCTGAAGAGTGAAACGGAGAGCCCAGGTACTGGCAAATTGGTGGACCAGGTGGTACGGTTAGGGGGGCATCTGTCGATAAAGGAGCGGTTAATTGACGGAACGGTTGCCAGCGACTTCCCATTGTCGCCGCCCAGCTCGATGCGCTGCCAATTGTCCGCAGAAATTGTTGGAAGGGCCAGACTGGCCAGTGGCCCGCCCCCGTTCCCCATGCGGCCGCTATTTTCAGCGCTAGTGCGGCTTCGGGCGGTGGTGGCAGTCCCCGAACAGCCCGTCGGCGCGTCGATTGCGCATGGAAGCTTCCCGCTCTATCCCCGGGGCTCGTTAAGCGTTAGTTGATGTGTTCCATGGATAGTTGATATACCCATAATTGGTAGCTGATATACTTGATAACGATAGTTGATAGTTTATAGTTGATAACCATAAAAGAGTATACATACAACGGTAACCTTTATACAGAACTTCAACGCATTGGATCTGTTAACTTAGTTGTTGATTTATGGAAAACGACGCAGAAGTCCACCAACTACCAGCTGTTTTACGGTTGTTCTTACATTGACAGAGATGGGATACAAAACTATCGTATTCTTGATATCAAATACCATGATCCCAGCTTTCTCGATAACAGTCAAACTTTAAATGAAAAGATTGTTCCCACTTTTGTTTCCGAAATTGAAGAAATTTTGAAAGTGTACGACATTCAACACAAAGTGAGCAATGCTATAATAGATTCGGATTGTCAACAACTCAAAATATTCGAGTCCAGTCTATTTTCTGAGAAATTCAACTTCCCTTTCATTCCTTCAGTATTCAGTATTATGGATAGTGTTGTCACAATTTTTCTTCAGATGATGGGATTTGAGGAAATATTTTGTATTGTTGTTGATGGCTCAATTAATCAACCGGGATCTTTCCCGGTCATTACAAAAATTGGACCTATCCAAAATGCAACCCTTAGTAATGCCAGTGAAGCTAAAATCGAAAATAACCCTGACTACGAGCCCATTGATAGAATGTTTTTTACAAGAATATTTTCTCTTTTCGGAAACTTGATTAGGCATGTAAGAACTCAGAAAATACACCGATTGTCATATTTGAAATGGTTTGGTGAATTTGAATTTCCGATTAGTTCTTTTTTTGCGTACAAACGGTCTCAAATATATCAATTAGTAAACATACTGATAGAGGCATATCCAAATGTATTAGCCTATTTGAAAAAAATTAAACATTCAAAGTCAATTCCGTTAGATGAACGTATTTTTTCTCTTCTTGAGCATGAAAAATATTTGCCCGTTCTTCATTCAATCAAAGCACTATTGGGGCCGATTTATAATATTTCAACTGACAATAACTATCATTCACTGATGAGTTACCCACAATGTATCAGAAATCTTAAACGGCATTTTCATGATATTGCACATCTAAATTTGCATTCAAATGTTGGTAAATCCCTGCTGATATTTGACAACCAGAGACTTGCTAGGATACTAAGTGCTGCTGAGAAAAGTTTGATTGGCTTAAACAAATTTAATGAAACTGCAGATTATCATGCAGTTGCCGAGTTTTTACACCCATCGCAATGTTTAATTGCATTTAATTTAACTAGCTACGGGTTGTTTTCTCACAAGTCAGTGATGGATCCTATTTTACTTTCATCATTAAATGAGTTAAAAATTCAGTCATTGATAAGGCATTAGAAATCCACAGAAAAGGTCCACGAGATGGACGGTTTAGTGAGAAATATATATTATTGGGGCAAGACATGATGATTACAAGTTTACAGAGATATCAGGACATTTGTAGTGGTAAGTCAGCCACTTCACAATATATGAATACAATAGGAATGAGTCCTCTGGATCAAACCAATCCAGATTTCACACCAATAGAGCTGTTCAGTTACCGGTACCGGGATTTGGATGATGAATGTGATAACCTAAGAAAACAGTTGAGAAAATCAGTTACGTTTGAATGTATTGACACATCGGACTAGAGTGGTTTATTTTCTAGTGAAGAAGAGATTAGAAGTACATGCACCTATGAATGGTTTATGAGAAAGGATATTAAGAGACAGATCATTGCTTATATAGATATAATTACAACACTCACTTTCAAAACAAAAGTTGAAGCATTTAGACGGCGTGGGAACTCAACGGTGTTTCTATTCGGTGGTCCTAAATTCTGGAAGGAGAATAGTTATCGATTGGGTGCTTTGAACGCGTTGGCTGAAACTTATTTTGGATGTATGCCATCATATAAATACATTGCAGAAGTATATCCTCCTACAGGTAGATCTAATGTTGCCAAAAAACAACCCGAAACAATAAATTATTCACTACCACAAACTTTAAGTAATATGATATTAAAGATGAATACTACAAAAAATGGTAGTTGTCACGCAAAGATGTTCGAGGAAATATTGCTTGATTCTGACAGAAAGTAGTACCTGAAAGAAGACTTTGAAAAGAAATTGAAATATTATAAAGCACTGACCTTCGATTTTAGTAGATTCGTTGCTTCTCCAAACAACATCAAGGATGAATTTCTAGACACTGATTGAACTTAATACGTCCATCATTTTGCTTAATTTTACGATAGAATAATCGGAAGTTTATAGATATATAGAAGTGCAATGTATGAAATAAATAATAAAACAGAATCGCGTGGAAAATGTCAGTGTATAAAAAAATGTAAATGTGAATGTAAATGTATAAAGGTCTCAATGTTTCACTTTATTTCCCTTGTTAGCATTGTTTGTAGTAGCAGTTGTCGTTGCACCACCAGCGCCCATCTTCACTTGAAACTCAACCAATCCTTGCATCATGTTCGAATACACCTTCGGCTTGTAGCATTCTGGTTCCTTTTTGTTGAATGTTGTGATCAGGTTTCTGAATGCCGCATCCTTGGTGGATTTACTCTTAACTGAAGTAGATGTGTTAGAGACCGAGTTTCTCTTGTTGTTGTCAACATAACTCCTGGAACGTTTGATATCCACACTGTTCTTTCCTTCCTCGTGGACTGATTTGTTGGAAATGGTGGAGTTTGTAGATGCGTTACTTTGGATCGAATGGACAGAGTTTCTACTCTTGTAGTTGGAAATAGATGAAGATTTCGCTCTGATTGGGATTGCTGGCGTGGAGTTGGTGTGTTTGTGGTTGTTGTTTGGAACAATGCTGAACGTGTGTGTGTTGTTGGCCATCATTGCAGCATCGTCCATACTACTCATCACTTCATCTTCGGACGTGTTTTCATCGGCTTTATCGAAATTGAATATTTCTTGTTCAAGTTTGACAACTGGATTTGGCACCTTTGGCTTGAAATCTAACAAGTTGTGATTACTCGTGTTTGTGAAACTCATTGTCTTCATGAACTTCTCAGCTTCGATTTCATCAGATAACTTACTACTGTGGATATTGGTATTGACGAGTTTGAATTCAGTCAAATGTTGTTGGATATCTGGATGAACAGTGGAAGATGCAGATGATGGACTTGTTTTCCAAACAGACAGTTTCGGTATTGCCGATTCATCAACTTGTGGGGTTGCTTGAATGTGATGATATTTGATACTACCGGATCTATATTTACCAGTACTGGATGGAGTACTGTTTGTGGTCAATTGTTCAAACTTAAGCGCAGTTTTGGTGACTGGTGTAAGCGGACTACCAGCACCGTTGGTATTGACATTGATGAATTCCACGTCTGGGGTAGAGACGAATGACGAGGTTCTGTTGGTGGTTAGCACCAGATTTGGTGGTGTAAACAAACATGAATTCTTAGTTGAGCCGGAGATTGGAGATGGGGTTGAAGCGTATAATAAACCATTGATACTGGTTGTACTAGATTCACTGTGTGTGCTGATTGTACTACTTGCTCTTGGAGGGACTTGTGGTGAAAAATTGATTATCTGTTGTTGTGGATATGCTTGCGAAACAGGTTGGGTATTGTGAATAGTATTCGAAGGAAGGGTTGGTGGAGATTGATACTTGAAATTCATATATTGATTCTTTGTGTTGTTAATGAATTGAAGTTCCTTGTCGTGTTGTTGATTGGACGAATTGTTCGTGTTTAATGATACAATTGTTTCTAAAGTGTCTGCAGAACCAGGTAAATGAGTGTACATATCGAATGTACCTGAACCTTTAGAAGACGCGGAGTTCTTGGAAGTGCTAGAACCATTTGAGAAATTGGACATGTTTGTTCGTACAGATGTAGAAGTGGCAGAGGAATAGATCGAACATGAAGAAGGTTTAACCTTTGCGGATTTTAGTTTGGAAATACGTAACGGGGATTCAAGTAACATGAGTTCGGAGGTCAAATCTGAATTTTCGGAATCGAATATAGAATTGAATACTAGTGGTGGTTGAACGTTAGAATGCGATTGCGATTGTGAGTATTGTCTAGTTGCTTGTTTTGTTGGAGAGATTTTAGTTTGCGACATATTTGGATTGGATCTTGAAGTGGACAGTTTTCCCTTTGGTTTTGCACTCGGAAGTCTCTTCTTTGAAGGGTCGTTGCTGTGAGTGCCATATGCAGGTTTAACACGATTAGCGTTGATGGTTGGGCCACCAACAGCTCTAGCTGCAGTTCTTGCACTTTCAAGTCTCTGTAAATCCGCCAAGCCCTTAATTGAGCTTGTACTTGTGGCCAGCACGGCGGCGGATTGGGCCATTCCCTTTTGTTTGACTGGGGATTTTGCCACTCTCTTTGTAGTTGGAGATTGAGAGATATTTGGAGGCAATCTCTTGACAGAAGGCTTCTTAGCGAGTTTCGGAAGTTGTGGTTGCAATTCCTTGGCGGCCCTCGGAGGAGGTACGATTTGAGTGGTGGCCGACAGAGCAGCATTAGTCTTGTTGATTAGAGAGTCGATTTCGGTCAACAATTGTTCGTCAATGATATTTTGAGCAACCGGTGAATTGGCGACAGCGGCGGCGGCGATGATTGAAGGTTCGTTTGAGTTGTTGAAACTGGTTGGGATTTCGTCACTGAAAGAGATATGGTTGTTCATATGGGTGTATATGGTGTTTGCAGTGACAATTGAGGTGTCATTGGCGGATGAAACGTTGATTGTGTCTTCATAAGAAACGGGATTTTCTATAAGGAAGTTTGAAAACTCGTTCAAATCTCTCAGTTCGGCAGTTTCGCCTGTATTTTGGACACTTCTGGTATTGTCATCTGTATCGTGCCTGAATTCTCTCATGACCGGAGTTGAAACAGAAGCATCCTGATAAGAATTTAGGAAGAATTGTGGGTCTGTGTTGAGGATATCTGTTAAATCCAGCATGTCGGTGTAGTCGGTGTCCATATTGGAGGGTTGCATTTAATGAGCGGAAGTGTTAGTTGTAAGCGAGTGGAAGGGGAATAAAACGAATGTGGGTTGTAATGAGGACAACGGAAGCAATTGTGGGTGTGTACGTTGTCGAAGAAGTAGTTTGTGTGTGTGATACCAAGCAGAATATTCCGGTTTTATGCCTGTGCAGAGTCTAGTGCCGGGATATAATGGGTGGTTCGGATTGTTCGAGTGAAAAATGGAAGCGACGAGGAGGGTGAGTGGAGTGGACTTATCTCCTCACTGCTATCTATTGTGTGAGACGGTGGAGGGTTTCCTTGGTGGAGGCTCTGGGAGTGGACAGGTTGGATTCTGTGCCGTTGGCTCTGCAAACGTCGACGGGGGCTGTAGAGGTTGTTGTTGTTGTCGTTGCTGGCTTGTTGAAGAAAATCCAGCTGGCGAATGGCAAACGGTGTGGAGTCGCAGTAGACAAGGCTATAGAGACTGGCTGGCTATACCTAATTGTCTCTTGCGGTTGGATGAGCTTTTAAACTTGAAACAGTGGACGGGCTTGCACGGGGACACAGCAGGGGGTTCGTACAGTATATCAAACGTGTCTTTGCTCTGCAATTGTAGGGTTGGTGTGGTGCAGGGTGCTCTGTGTGGTGTCTGGAGTGTCCTTCTGTGGATATGACGTATATCGCAAATAACGAGCTGAGCACTTGTGGATGGACTAGAATGGGTGAAAAATGGGCGACTAAGAGAGGGGGAAAGCCTGTGTCTGTGTCGTGGCTGTTGGCGGGGTGTTCTTGAGGAGAGTGGGTGTGTGTGGGAGTGCTGTGGTGTGTGTGCCTGTTGGGAGAAGAGAAGAAGACGGTGTGTGCAGAGCAGAAGAGTAAGTGTGGAAATTGGTCCCACCATGAAGCTCAGCCAATGGCCCGTATCTACACCACACCCAAAAGCAAGAGGCTGGTTATAGCGTATAGAGCTAACGCCCTAGTTGGCGCGCGGGTTCGGTGGGGGGGAAATTCCGAGCGTGGGGGACAGGGAGGAGAGGAGAGGAGAGAGGACATGAATCTGAGCTTTAGTCAGACAGGCAGAGACGACATCGAGACGACAAGGGCAAAGACTGCTGGAGCACAGAGAGTCGTATCTACTACACCACATCCACACAGCACAACACAACACACGGCATGTTCGCAGCACGTTTGTCCCTCCTTGCCAAGACCAGAGTCGCCGTCCCAAAGACCGTCCCAAAGACCGCCCCAGCTGCCCTTCCTTCCTTCTTCCATGCTCAGCAACTTCGTTTCCTCTCCCAGGAGACCAAGAAGGCCATCGACGAGGCCGTCAACTCGGCCCCAGTCGTCCTCTTCATGAAGGGTACCCCGGAAGCCCCAGCGTGTGGTTTCTCCAGAGCCACCATCCAATTGTTGGGCCAACAAGGTGTCGATCCAGTCAAGTTCGCAGCTTACAACGTCTTGGAAGACCCGGAATTGAGACAAGGTATAAAGGAATACTCCGAATGGCCAACCATCCCACAACTATACGTCAACGGTGAGTTTGTTGGTGGTTGCGACATCATCACCAACATGAGTCAAACCGGCGAGTTGTCCGAATTGTTAGAAGAAGCTCATGCTTTGATTCCTTTAGAAAATGACAAATAATCATCTCCTGATTCGTCCGTATCTACACTATCTCCTGTATAAACTCTGCTAGACTCTATAGATCCTGTTTATGTCTACATATCTATCTTAATGTTACTCGTCATCTTATTCTGTTACTAATTCCACTCTACAGATGTCTTTCTTCGCCTTAAGTTCAAAGAAATGCACAACTCTTATCACTCCATTAGAAGAAATGGTGTCGCCCGTGTACCCGAAAGTCCACACAACGACACCACAGATCGATATTCGTTCCGTACTGATGAGAAACAGACACTTGCAACACGTAGTGTTCGTCTGTCTCCTAATGAAAAGGAACGCATTGTCTTGTTCGGACTTTTACTGAGCCTTGATTTATGTCTTGTCTTCCTGTTGCTATACACTTTATAACAATTCCAATCCCATAATACATATCAATCTTATACAGCAAGAAGGGGAGAATGCACATGCTTATAATTGTTGTTGGGTGTTCATACCGGTGGCGTTGGCAACGTTGTTGTAAACGGTGGTGGCAATTGGTGTGATGCCGCTGTTATCGTTGTTGTTACCGTTACCAGTAACGCCAAAGTTGAAGGATTCTTGGAATGATCTTTGGAAGTCGCTCATCATTCTCATGGAGTTGCCAAGCAAGTTGGTGCTGAATGATTGACTCATTTCCTTCCAGTCGACTCTCATGAAGTTGTCAGACTTGACCGCTTGGTTACAGGCGTATTGGAATAACCATTCGCCCATTCTGAGATAGTGTTTGACCATGTTGATGGAGTCGTCTGTCTTGCCGATACAGGTTGGTCTGAGCTCAAAACCGGTAACCAACTTGATACCGGCAAAGATCATACTGACAAGTACGAAATCAATACCTAAGTGAAATAATCTGCCTGGAGAAAGAAACTGGAGTAGATGTGGGGGAATATGACCGTGTGTCGGGTAATGTTAGTATGTGGACTTTCCTGGGGTCATTTATTGGTTTATTTACTTACACCCATGTTGATGCTGTGTCTGTGTGGTCTAAAAGGGACCCCAAAAGACCCGACCCCAGGAAGAAGAAGTGTCGTCTCCCCCACCAAGTTCCTATCTATCTTGCTGCAAGTGAAGATCGGCTAACTTTTCCACACAAAATTTCTTGCCAGCACAGCCTCGAAATCTCAACATGTTTTCGTCTTCCGAACTTCTTCGTGTTTCTTCAGACACGGTTGGTCGTTCGTTTCTCCCGCTGAGACGCCTCTAAGCATGGCTTCTGCAGTCTCCAACCATAGCATGAGTTCAGCGGACGCAGCTCCAACCAGCGATGCTCCATCACTGGCGCTTCCTTTGAACATCACATCCCTACCATCCATAGATACCCCACTCACAACAACACAGATTAAATCACTACATCCTGTCAAATTATTCACATTATCTTCGTCCAATGCAGCATCCGAAACATCAACCCCATCCCAAACACCAGCACTTGTTCCATACACTTCCATAGAGCACACTCCACAGGGGAGTTTCTTTATCACAACCTCGCCAGATGGCTCACTTCAATTGTTTGACTCTCTTCGTGCACGTTCTTACAAGACAATATATTCAAAGAAATACGGTTGTGCAAACGCAATGTTCACATTAAGAACAGCAACTCATTCCGTTCCACCGTCATGTATCATCTCATCCACAATCCCAGCCAGTGGTGACGACATATCCAACAATGCACTGAGATTCCTCGACTTAAACACGAATTCGTTCATCAGATACTTCCAAGGCCACACTAAACAAGTCACATCGATCGTCTCGTCTCCATCTCCAGTATTCGGATTGGACTCATTCTACTCGTCGTCCATGGATGGAACAGTCAGAGTGTGGGATTCGAGATCGGATAAATGTCATGCGTGTCTTTCCGGAATGGGCACCAATCCAGTCATTGCAATAGATAGATCAGGAACGATGATGGCGATTTGGAATTCTGCAAAGTCATCCATCACATTAGTCCCCGTCGCTTCATTCCCAACAGGCACCATCGGTGAAATCAAAGTCGATCCATCAATGACTACACATAGATTCGAAAAAATGGTGTGGGCTGATAAGGGTCTCCTCGTGCTTGATGCTCCAGGATACGATAAGATCGTTGTTGATACTTTGAAATTGAGCGTCGTTGGTACGTTAACTGGCGTCACTGACTTCGCCATTGCTTCGGGAAGTGATGATGCTACTAGAAATGGAAGTATGGATGTAACACCAGATGGTCATTGGTGTTTAGCCGGTAGCGGTGATGGGTCAATCCTAGCATGGAATTTGTCTACGTTATTCAATTCCACAAGATATCACAATCTTGCTCCAATTAGAATACGAAATGATGAGCTCGTAGAGAGACAGATTGTGCCGAGAATCCTCTCCGTGAATCCAAAACTAGGTTGTGTTGTCACTGGTGATACAGAAATAGTCATGAGTATTTACGATAAATAGTTATGTAATTGTACAAAAAATATATCCCTTTTCTTAGACATCCAAATATCTAATTTCGGTGTTCTCTGAACACCAATCGCACCAATCTTTGAGCATTGGTATGCCACTCTGTTCGAGTGTTTCCATGTCTCCAACAACGGCAAGTTGTTTCTTGCATCTGGTGATAGAAACATTCAATCTACGGAAATCGGATAAGAAACCAACATCTGCAGATTCCCAATTCGCAGTACCAAAACTATCTCCGAAATTGGAACGAACTAGCGATAAGATGATGATTTCCTTTTCTCTACCTTGGAAACCGTCAACGGTACTGATTTCGATTCCGGGGTATAGGCATGAATTGTCGACACTTGCATCATTGTCGTTATCGTCATTGTCGGATCCAATACTGCCTGTCCAGATCAACGATCTCAATTTGGCAACTTGGGCACTGTATGGTGCAATAATACCGATATCTTCTTCCTTGACACCGATTTTGATCAATGCGGCAATGTGTTTTTGAACAACATAACATTCTCCAATATTGAACTTAGATCCACCAATACCTGGTAACTTACCTGTTGTATCTGTTGACTGTTCTGTAGATTCAGGACACGATCCACCTTGTGTATCATACCATATCACCTGTTCGACTAAATCACTGGATTCTTCAAGCATTTCCTCGATATCTAGATTTTCAATTGCGTTATCTAGTGATTCCACATCCTCTTCTTCCTTCTTCTTCGATTTTCTTTTGCTGTGTTTCGTAGTTGTGTGTTCACTCTTAAACGCCTCCATCTTGTTCTTTCTAACCAAATCGATCACTTTACAATTCTTGACCGACTCAGCAGCTTTAAGTTTCCCATTGTACCATTCGTTACTCGGGAACTCCATACATTTCTCATTCATGCGATACTGTGTATCCAAAAACTTGATAAACGAAATCTTAAGCTCATTTCCACCATATACTCTGACAACACGATCAAATAGCGATTGTGATAGAACATTGTATGCGTGTTTATTATTAACAGTATCGCCGTTCTCTGAACTTCTCTCCGAAACGTGGATTGTCGGTGGAAGCTGTTTGTTATCACCAGCAAGAACCAATTTGTCTGGACAGTGGTTGATGATAGGAATCCAACATGCAGGTTCCAAAGCTTGAGAGACTTCATCAATGATGACAGTATGGAAGAACCCTTTACCGAATCCTTTAATGTTTGTCGTGGTCTTATCGAAATTGTACAAGTTTCCAACGATTTCCCAAGATCCAGACCCGTGAAGTGTGGCAACAACGACTCGTGCACCGATAAGCACGTCTCTGACACATTTCTTACTTCTGTTTCTGAACTCCTTGTTCAAGTCCTTGATTTCTCTCCAGATTGCCCTTCTGTCCGTATAGTCCTTACTGATCTTTGGTTTTCTGACTTCCTTTTCGAGTTTCGACAAATCTTTGGTTAAGTCGTCAAGTTGTTCACCGCCAACTTGTGAAGCTAGGTATTCTAACGAATGTTTCCGTGTTGTCTGTAAGATACGTGCAGGGTGTCCGATTCTGACCAATTTCGAATCGTCACCCCCAAAATATCCAGATAACCGTTCAATGATCGTATCAACGGCTATATTGGATGGTGCTGTGATCAAGATCCTCTTGTTTGGATACATCTCTAAATGCTGGATGATGTATTCGACTAATGTGGATGTCTTACCTGTTCCTGGAGGACCGTGTATGATGGTCAATGGTGAAACCAAACCGAACTTGATTGCGTTTTGCTGGGATTCATTCAAGTTTTTATTATAATACTTTATGGTATCGGTATTGGCTAATTCAAGGGATGATGGTGGGAGGTACTGTTTTGTTGCTAATAAATACTGGACTATCGGTGGTGCATATTCTTGATTTGACGAAATTGAATCTAGAGAAAACTCAGATAATTTTCTTAATGTGGATTCCATCCGTCTGTATGTCGTTTCGTTACTGATCTTCACTATCCACACTCGTTTACCAGATGCCTGTAAATCCCATACTCGGTTAGCAACTTTGTTTTCTGTGTCTGTGGCATCGGCAGATGATCCAGCGTTTGTAAGTGATACGCAAATTCGGGAATTGTTAGATGATGTAACGACACCTTCAATTGACACATTTTCAGTTTCCAATTCTTCTGTATCTTCCTTCTTTGAAGAGTTTGGAAGCTTCTTCAATGTTGCACCAGTATTGGCATTTGGATTCGTGTCGATTTTCACAATGTCGCCCGGTTTGAAATCGCCATTTGATAATTGACTTGATTGATTCGATGATGAAGTGGATGATTTTTTAGATGATTTTGATTTCACCGATTTGCTGGTCTTACTGGACTTGCTGCCTTTTGATAGTTTTGAATCTGAAGAAGACGCTCCGGATATAGCACTGTCTAATACCAATTCCACAATGAGTTTACCGCCCATGCTCTTACGTATATTTTCAATGACCAAATTCAAAATCGCCAGTCCATTGCGTGCAAGGATCTTTGGTGGGGTCGTGGATAACAATTGGTGTGTTGTTTCATAGTCTTCTCGTTTCTCAACAGAAAGAGCAGATAGAAATCTATCTGATAGTGTCTGGTTTGAAGCAGACATCGTTGTGTTGTGGAAAATTTCGAAAAAAAGAGTGGCGGTGATTAGAAGAATGAAAATGGATTTGATTAAAATGTTAAAATTCATGCTCAGCATTTCATTTCCTATCTACCCCATATTCTGAGACTCTACAATCTACATTCGAAATATCAAATTCAGTTGTCTGATGATTACATTTCATTTTATAGTATAGTATTGACGTTTAAATAAATAAATAATTCATTATTTTTCATGAAATAGAACATAACTGTTTGCATTTAAAAATAAATAGGAATAAATAAATAGTTAGATAAAG
>JAJMLU010000583.1:25823-46708 GCA_030569835.1 Pichia sp. NRRL Y-27261
CTGTATTACAGAACAAGTTATGCAAGCTCATGAGAAATTAAAGAAGAAGAAAAGACATGTTTTAGATCCAAAGAAATTGATTTGGAAACCACCTGTTTTCACTGCATCTCAATTAAGATTCGGTTGGTAAATGGATAGATAAAAAAACTATATATATTACGACAGACGTCACTTTTGTAAATTAACTGTATAAATAAAACTGAATTACTTAATCAAATGGTATTTTGTGCTTATTTTGTTCAGATGCCTTTGCAGCTATTGCACTCGGCACTTTAATACCACAACAATCGCCCCATGTGGAAAGTAATGGATTGTGGTGAGCACAGCATGAACTTCCATGATCGTGGTCATGACAGTCATCTTCATTATCATCATGGTCAGGTAATTCAGGACATGGCAAGATTGTTGAAAATATGAAATGTTGAACAACGGGTAACTTACCTAGAACTTCAGCTTTGTACATTTTAAACATACCTTCTTCAATCTTTTTCCAAGTTTTCACACCACTGATATCATCGAGCATTGGAGACGTCCATCTCAAACTACCTGCACCCGTCTTCACCTTGTTAATGAAGTCGACACAGGCGAAATAGAAGTACTTATCTTTGAATTCGTCGACATAATCTGGATTGTGTATACTTAATGGTCTTGGCCTTGTCAATGGAGAGAGTTGTGCCGCACCGAATAAGAATGGTAAGAAATGGTAATCATCGAGACCCCAGACACCGTGTGATCCGGCCGGTTCAAGCCAATATAGTAATTGTAAACGGCGCATAGTTTGGAGATATTGAGAGAATATGATCAAGACGATAGATTTATCCACTTCTGTTGATTCAAAATAGTGCAATTTGTCTAAACATAGTAGGAAACAGAGGAAGTTCAATTCATGACCTGATCCATAATCGATTCTCTCTCTGTCTCCGAACGAGTTCACGAGATACGATTTCAAATCTGTGAGTTGTTGTTTCGTGAATTCAAAAGGTAGTGCATTCAATAATGATTCTGAAGAATTGTATAGATCGTCGTAAAAATATCGGAATTCAACTTTACCGAATCTGCTGGTCGTTTTCTTTTCAATCGGATGGTTGTCTATGATTTTGTTTATCGAATCGAATAGTTCGGTCAATGATGTAATTTTGTCAGATTTTGGTAATGTTGGATCAGTCAATTCAACGCCATGGATTGAAATTGCCAATCTTTCAACAAAGGATAATACATCCTGATACGTTTGTGATGTTTCAAAAACTTTAAGATCTTCTGCAGTTCTCAATTTCGACTTTGGTTCTATTATATCTGACATCGTATGTTGGATTGTGTGGTTGGCGCAGGACCATATGAAAGAAGCAGTAATCATCGAGTCAGTGGTGTGTATCACCGGTGGTATTTTTGAACCTGGTGGTGAGGCGAATTCGTTCACAAACTAGATGCTGACGTAAGCGCGTGCACAATTTTGAGGTAATATCTTGGGAGCAAATTATGAGAGTGTTTATTTGATTAGTTTTATTAATTGTATAACAGGTTTATAAAATTAGAGTGATAAAACGTTACTGTTAGGAAGTGGCATCAAAAGGGTTTATAAATAGGGATAGTAGAAATAGAAATATGAATAAAAAGACTAAAAAAGGGAAACTGAAGAATGAAAAGGCTAAAACAACATGAAAAAGGTATAATAAGATTGAATAAAATAGGAAGTCATTAAGCAAAATGTATTGGATTCAGTTTGATTTAAACTGAGTACTTTTCAGCCTTTTCATCTGATCCAATTGGGATTTGTTCAGCTTCGTTGTTATGTTCTAAAAGTGCTTCAATTGCAACTTCTTCTTCTGGTGATAAATTGGATTTTGGACCATGGTAATGTTTGTATTTGTAAACAAAGAAGTAAACCATGGATAAGATCCAAACACCACAGGTGATGACAACAGTATAGTTCATATCAGTCTTTTCAACCTTCTTAGTTGAAGGAATCATGGAAAGAACGATAACGAAGGCACCCCAAGAACAAGTGATCCAACTGTTAATTGTTGAAAGGGTGTTACCCATGTAGAAAGGTCCTGGCTTAAATCTGGACTTACCAGAAGTTAATCTAAGTAAGACTGGGGTACACCAAGCAGTGTAGTTACCGGAAACAGTTAAGGAGAATAAAGCAGTTGCAGCAGCGGTACCAGCAAGACATAAACAACCTAAAGCAAGGGAAATGACACAAGCAAAAATAACGGCTCTGATTGGGACCTTTAACTTTGGATGAACAACCTTGACATAACTTGCGAATGGTAAACCGTCATCTCTAGCGAAAGCCCAGATTTGTCTAGATAAGGCGGTTAAAATGGAAGAACCCATTAACCATTGACAGGTAGCAATTAAAGACATGAAGGCAATAGCCCAGTTTCTTCCTAGGGAATCGTAGATGATTTGAGCTAATGGGAAACCGGTATCGGTTTCGATAACAGCTTGGATATCTGGACTAACACAGGCATTAATACAGATGATGATGAAGAAACCAAGGATGGAACAGAAACTGACAGAACTCAAGATACCGATTGGGACACCATGAGAAGCATTCTTTGCTTCTTCTGACATATGGACACAGGAATCAAACGCACCAATAGTCCAGACGGCAGTGAATAAGGAAAGGACGAATTGGAAACCGATTGGCCAATCGGAGAAGTTGTTGACTTGACCGAAGATGAACTTACCGTCGTTGAAACCACGGTCGTTGACCTTGTTACCAATTGGGACAGCAATGAAGAATAAGATGATGATACCGGTATTACAGATAGCAGAAGTGGATTGTAACCAAGCGATTCTCTTTGAAGAAAGACAGGTACAGAGAGCTTGGGTGATGACACAACCAGCGAAAACACCATAAGTCTTACCGGTGGTGATTTCGAAAGTACCATCGTGGGATAAGTAAACAGCGGCTAAAATTTCTTGGGCGTTACCGTAACAAATAGAGACTAAACCTGAACATAAGGCCATGGCGTTACAGAAACCAATGAAGTAAGAGAAAACGACTCTGTATTTTTCTGGGGCATAGTAGAAGGTCCAGTAGTATAAACCACCAGAAGTTGGGATGGAGGAGGCTAATTCAGACATGGACAAAGCGACGGAGATAATCATGATAGAAGCGGAGAACCATGCCCAGAGGAAACCAGCAGGACCAGCTGATAAACCAAGGTATGATAATGAGGCAATAGAAGGTAAGACACCCATAATAGAGTATGCGATACCAAAGACTTGGAAAGTAGAGAAGGTTCTCTTCAATTCTTGTTTATAACCGATTTCGGCCAATAAGTCAGCGTCACCTGCGGTATGGGAAGCATCGATATTACGAATGGAAGCTTCGTTGGACTTGATGTTCTCCATGAGGGAAGAGGTCGGACTGAGAATGTGATGGGCGGTTGTGTGAGCGGTGTTTGTTGCTTGAAGATGCATTTTGGATGAGTATTCTAGCTGTGTTTTTCGATGCTCGTGTGGGTTGTTGAAAGTGGTGATATTTTAGAGCCAATAAGAGAACTTTAGGTATAAAAATGTGTTGTAGAGATAGTGTGGAATGATTTCTTTTTTTCAACTTTTCCTATTGTGAAATGTGGAGAAAAAAATAAAAAATGTGAAATTTCTTTGTTTTTTTTTGTTTTTACTTTGTTGGAGGAAATGCACCCGAGCGGTCTTTGGAGATTAGAGGGAAGAGAAAGGGAGAAGAAGAGGAAAGAAGGGGGATAAAGAGAAGAAGAAAGGGCACAATACAACGGGAGAAGAAGAAGAGAAGAGGTGGTGGATGTTACCCCAGACGTGGGAGGCGGGAGTGGGGATGAAAGTAGTTTTAAAGCAAACGTCAGCACTGGCCGGTGGAGTCTGGGACCGTCGCATTTTCTCGGGGCGAAAATTTGGTGGGTGGGAAATTTGGCAAATTGGCCTCTGTTAAGGCTTTTCCCGTGATAACAATCACACTCCCCCGTTACCGCATTGATAAGCATCATCGACCTTCCTATTTGTCCAGTTGCCCCTCGGTTGATGAATCATCCATGAGGGGCTGCTGGGTATTGCGTAGCCTTCAGGGTTTGCGTGTTACATCTGTCGGTGTTCGGTTATGGCTGAACATACTACGTTACCTACGTACGTTCTTACTTCACAGCACCGACGTCCAATTGGTGCCAGAGTCAAGTCAGACGATTGGGAGAGATACACTCTTAAGACGTGTCTGGTGTTCAGTTTCGTGTCTGTAGACTAAATGGGACGGTGGAGACTCCATTACGGTTTCCCGGAAGCAGGCGACTGACTTAAAATCTGGAGAAACGGAAACCGGGAACCGGGCCGAAAGCTGGAGGGTGGAGCTGGAGTTCGGCGACGACCAGAAGAGGAGGAATTGTCAGTGGTAATTTGGGGGATTCCCTAAGGGCAAGAGCAAGAGAGGTGGGGAGAGTGTAATGTGTGCAGCAAGTAGCTAAAGTGCAGGAGCTTAGCGGCAGACGGAAAACGGAAAACGGAGAAGGCGAAGGCCCGACGAGCCCTGCATGCCCGCAAGCACCGCCAAAGCGCCGACCCGGTCTTTGGGATTCTGTTGTTGCAATGTGTCAATTAATGTGTCATAATGTTTCAATTAATGTGTCAAAGAGAGCTGTTTTGTGTCAAGTAATGTGTCAACGAGAGTGTCAACGTCAAGTGGAAAATGTGTCAAATTTTTCTGGCACTTTTCCCTGTCAATCGCTCCCGTCAAAATTTTCACTGCTTTTCTTCGTGCTCTGGTTTGCCAGCACTCTGTGGACGGCCAGAGCTCTCCACAGACGGCCATCTAGCCACTGGTGGCTGGCACAGAGAGATAGAGAGATAGCGGGTATCTGCTGTGGTCTGTGATAACACTCCGACGACCCCACCGGCGGCCCTCCCCGTTCCCCGTTCCCCGTTCCCCGTTCCGGGGGGAACCAGCGGGTGCAGGCGGGCGGGCCCGCTAGCGGGTGCAGCGGCGAGGCTTTAGAGGCGACGGAGATGCCGCTATGGACACCCGGAGTGGCATTGCCGGCTCCCTGGGGGTGGTCAATTTGGCCTCTTCTTTCTCCTGCCTTTAAAGTCCACTTTGCTGGGATTCTGGCAGCTTCTGCTGCTGGGTGGTATTGTGTAGGCCATGTAGCTGCGATCCGGTCTTCCGCTTCTCCGGGTCGTCTCTGAACAGCTGGAGGGGCAACGTTATTCGGAATCATCACTAGACATGATTCATCGCCGACATTTTGACACTTAACAGTTCCACATCGGGTCCATCTGCATTGTCGTCCCGCCCGTTATTACGTAGAAACGGCCCGTAGAACAATCTGGAAAGATCGGTCCACTTTCGTCCTTGAGCTGGGCGGTTAGGCTGCTGGGTTGAGCCTCTGTGAAAGAGGACCTGATTCCGAATTCCGATCGATGTTGGTCTAATAAGCTTAAGTCCACACGTTTTAGCCTCACCTATTCTACGTTTTACTTTTTCACTTTTACTGGCATGTGTTTAATGTTTTGCATTAATTGTATCAACTGTGAGCTTTGGGCTCAACAGTATTTTTTATAAACGTAAGATTATGTAATGTGTATAGACTTGGCATGAATGACTGATCCATCGTACAATGACTGACCACTAGCAAGGCTTGCAAAGTAATCAAATGACATCATCATAAACAATCAAATGATTAATGAGGGATTTAGAGGACGGAGTTTGGGTTTTTTTACCGCCTTCTCTATTGGGCAACAGCTTCTAAAATACTGCCGAAGGAGTATGGAGTGTAGGCAATACCTTCACCTTCAAAGAACTTGGACATGGATTCGACCCAGTGTAATCTCAAGGCGTGTAACATGGCAGATGTACCTTCCATAACGACTAAAATACAAACGGTCAACACAAACCACATACCAAACATCAAAAAGATGAAAACAGAACCACCGAATCCTGTAAAGCTGAAACTGGATCCAAGCGTCATAGACCATAAAACGGAGGATAATTGTGCATGTGCTAAGGATAAAGCCCATAAACGTAAATAAGAAGCAGTATGGGAAACACAGTTCAAACAGAATTCAATGGTGTGGATAACTTGATGGATCATAACATCACCAAAGGTTTCTTCTTCGTGTTCTTCGTCATCTGCTAAGTCAAGGTTGGATAATAAATTGTTTTCGTCAATAACGGTAACTTCGGTATCTTCACCTAATGCAATGTGTTTCTTACCTTCTTGATGCTTGAACCATAATGGCTTGATCAATAATAAACATGGAACACAGATCAAGGCAGCAATAAGAAGGAAAACTTGAACTGTAGCTTGACCGGAGTATAATTCCTCATCGACATTACCTGGAGATAAAAACATGTTAATCAACATGTTTAATAAACTTGGTGCTGGCTTACCAATGGCAACCCAATCAACACACCACTTGTAAACAATACAGATGGCTAAGTAACCGAAAATACCGTGCATGAAAATAAAACCAGGTATGAAATTACCAACGATATTAATCATGGAATTGAAATGAAGGGCATTGACAAGTGAGAAAACATATGAGTAAGACATATGGATGAAACCCATTAAAATGGATAACTTCATCTTATAAGAGTTGGCAAATAATAATGTGTTTTCAGCTCCATGCCATGCAGGATCTAAACCAATTAAATAAGTACCAACTTGATGAGCTTCAATATTATCACCTTCTTTCCAAGATTCAGGCCATTTCCATCCGGATTCAAAGAAGGTCATGGAAATAGAGAAAATATCATTGTAAAGGAAACCAGTATACATGGAGAATAAACCCATGAATAATAAAATGTAACGACCGCTGTATGCCATATCGAAAATTTCATCTCTCTTCATTCTACCAATCTTAACTTCATTGAAGACTAATGTGAACGCAGCTAAAAACATAATGAAACCATGACCTAAATCACCAAACATGATAGCGAACAAGAATGGGAAAGTAGCAGCAGTTGGTAATGCTGCATTAACTTCACGATATGTGGCAATACCATAAGAATCACACATTGCTTGGAAAGCAGCAGTGAATTTGTTGGTCTTATGATATGTTGGTGGAGTTCTGGTTGTATTAACAGTATTCATGATGATTGGGAATGTAGAATCTTCATCGGTGGAGAATTTAGTAGAACATTCTTCTAATGTAGCTTGAATAGTTGGAATATCATCAGTTGGAACCCAACCTTCACCAATAAGGCATTTTCTACCTAAATCATAATGACATTTGTTCATGATTTCATAAACTGATTTTTCTAACTTAACACACTTAACCCAGTTATCAATTTCACTTGAAATGACTCTTAATTCGGTTGTTAAAGTTAAATTGGTGTTTTCTAAAACATTGGTGATATCAGTCAATTGTTCATTGATTTGAATTTGTTGGCCTTGTCTTGATTTGGAATCGGCATGGACAAGGTATAAATCTGCATCTAAAGATTCACAAATCTTACGGATTCTTGAGATGATCATCTCACCATGGGAGAAAATAACAAATGAATTCTTATCGACAAATTCCTTAGCTTTATGATCGTACATCTTTTGTTCAATTTCAGTGGTCTTGAATAATAAGTTACCTCTTAAAACTCTCCATAAGATCTTTTCTAAAATAGGAATCTTTTCTCTTGGAATGACACCGGTGATGAAATTAGATTCTCTTTCAGTACCTGCTTCTAATAAAGCTTGGCCTTGTTCATCGTTTAAATCGATTAAATCTCTTGAAACTTCACCTGGGAAATATTTATCAGTGGCAGATAAAACTTGTTGGTATTGCTTCAAGTCCATTTGTTTCTTTAATAATTCTTCAGATGCATTGGATAATTGGGTAACTCTGTCTTCTAATAATTGGGCATTAGAATAAATTTCATCTAATTGAGAAGTAGAAACGGTGTTCTTATGGGTCGCTTCATAATCAACGGCCAAAATTTCAGGTGGAACGATCTCGTGTTCTTCCATTGTCTTGATTAAGAATCTGTATTGTCTTTCGGTGTTATCCAATTTACGGATTTCATTAACAAATGAACGTTGGAATTGATTAACATTCTTGTTTAAATCACGAAATTCAACTAATCCTAAAGATCCCAATGAATAAATAGATTCCCTAGAAATTTCAGTTGGAATGTACAATTGGATCATTGTCATTTCCGCAGAACCTATAATATAATAAGAAGTAGAAAGTTTTATGTAATTGTTAGTATTTTCATTCAAAGTTTTATGCTTCAAAGTCTCTAATCTCCTAATGAAAAACAATTGAGATCTGTCTTCGGATACATACGGAAAATGGCTTCTTTCGATGGCATTGTACTTGGATGACGCTTTCTTTCGGTGCCTGTGGAATCCAAATACCAAGGTTTGGCTAAAGTGTACAGAAGAAACGGGCAAAATGTATCTATACTATCACCCCAGGATGTAAGAAACATGCAGCACTTTCTTCACTATGCGATGCAGCCAGCAAAAAAAGAGCAGCCAAATTTTGGAAACGCAAACACTAGGCCGACCGGGCTGCCTGGCCGGTGCACGGGTTAGTTGACCGCGACATGATTTTATCCGCCGGCGGGGGAGAGATAAGTTGCCTAAAGGGGAAGGTGCAGGGACGTAGGGGAGTTCGGAGAAGGAAGAGAAGGAAGGGAGTAGGTGCACACCCAATAGCAATGGAGAAAATAGATCCACCGTTAGATATTTGCTTGATAAAAGAGTACACTCCGCCTCCGGAGTATTCTCTGTTTGAAAACCCGAAGGAAAAGCCAGAAGATCCAGTTATGGGATCAATTCATTGTCAACAAACCTTCCAACTATTGAAGAGCACGAAGAACAAGATCCCATGGGAACTCAAACGCACCCGATTCCACGACCAATTGTTTATAATTTCCTTGGGTGCAGCAATATACATTCTCTACTCAATCGGTGTGGAAAGGTATGATACAATGATTAAAGCTGACAAGTTCGGTAATTTCTTAACAATCGGAATGAATGATAAGTTGCAGAACTTGAGTATTCTAGAAATCGTGTTCTTGACAATTGCAGTAATTCTTGTTTCATTGATATTTGGTCTTATTCAACTAATGCTGATGTTATTTGTTTGCAAGTTGTTCATCATCGCAGCAGTCATACTCAATTGTTTAGTCGGTGCTGTCACGCTGATTTACTTTTCCAACGAAGGCCAATGGTGGTTTTTTGCAGGTTCAGTTGTGTTTACAATGCTACTCGTGTTCTTCACGTGGAAAATGCATAACCGAGTGGCATTCAGTATTTCCATTATGAAACTAGCTTCAAAAATGATTCAGACTAATGCAAGTATTTGGTTGGTTTATGTCGGTATGATCTTAGTCAATTCTGTTGCAGCTATCGCATACTTCTTTGTCGTGTACTGTGTTGTTTCTACAATAGATGTGGAGAATGATACAGGAGGATCTTGCCAAATGTATTTGGTATTACTATCCATTGGACTTTATGTGAATGACATTATCCAAAATTCTGTTCAGCTGATCGTTGGTGCTATCTGCTCAAAATGGTATTTCAAATCAGAAGTGGGTACCAGCAAAGCGGTATACAACACATTTGTCAAATGTTTTGGATCCATCTGTTTAGGTTCTTTACTCGCTACAATCATCACTGTGTTGAAAGAACTGTTTATACTAATGAAACCAAATGAGCACGTTGCAAACTTCACTTTATTAAAACCACTATGGAAGTTGATCGAATATACTCTCTTTGTGATTGATCTTGCAGTTCGGTATTTCAACGAATACTCGTTTGCGTACATGGCGATCTACAGCAAAGGATACGTCAAGTCGTCCTTCAGGATGTTCAAAATCTACAACTTCAAGGGCTACGACACATTGATCAACGACTGCATCATCAAGATCATCTTACGGCTATACCTGTTATTCTCCGGTCTGTTGGGTGGCTTGACGGCGGCGTGGTGTATCCAGGTGTTTGAGCCTTCGCCGCTATTCTCCTCCCACTCCGGCGTCAAGTGGATGCTCATCGTGCTGAGCGGGTTTCTGGCCCTGCAAGTGTCCCGTCTGCTCTCGATCATCATCAACGGGATGGTACATGTCCTCCTCATCTGTCTCGTCGAACACCAGGACGTGCTAGCCGGGGAACACGCCCACGACGGCGACTTCCGGGCCGTCCAGAGGTTCTTGACCCCGTATCCGGCCTTCGCCGTCTGAGCTCTCAGCGGAAGTCCGTGTGGGCAAAATTGCTGGGGGCCAGCGATATTTTTCTCTGTGCTGGCAGTTGGCAGTTGGCACCAGCCGGGGGCTTGTATTGAATCTGGCCTCCCATTTTACCATCCTATTGTTGCAGGCTCTTCCTCTCCCTTTATAACACGCCCTGAACCCTCTCCTTCTTCTTCTTTGTACACTCTCTTTCTTCCTCTGTACTCTACACAGCTCAATTCACACAGACACATACACATAATGGCAGGCACTTACAAGAAGCTAGACCCAGTCGAGGCAGAACCCGTTGCCTCAGCATACAAAGACGACCCAACAGACGCAGCTGACGACGAACTCAGCCACCATGAAGCGGCAGGCACAGATAACACCCCAAATGACGAAGAGGTTGACGACCATCCAGCTGCTGCTACTGCTGCTGCAGTTTCCCTCGGTGCACATGCATTTGAACCAGAATCTGACAACGACCTTGCCTTCTCCACAACTTCTAATCCAGTCGATATAGAAGAAGAAGATTTTAGAATAGACGATGACGATAGATTCACCAGAGAAAAGCCAGTTTGGAACGATGTTAAATTTGCAATTCTCTTTTTGGTACTTTTCCTAGCGTTTGTTGTCACTTCGATGGTTTTTATCATCAAACATGTCGATGAATATGCTAACGAAAGTCCTATCAATTCAACATTACCAAACTCTGCATTGTTCGAATTGAGAACCATCATGCTTGTTATTTTCATAAGTCTGGTCTCGTTTGGTGTTTCGACATTGATCTTCATCCTTGCTGGTAGAAACTCCGCTAAGTTTACAACAGTCGGATTAAGAGTCATTGCTGGTTTCCTCATCCTGGCTGCAGCATCCGGTATCTTTGTTGGTCAATTTGCGCTGAGTTTACTCTATGGTGGACTTGCGGCTGCGATTATAGTCATCAATGTCAAATACAGCCCAATGATCTCTCTTGCATCCACAATCATGAGTGTCGTGATCACCGTTTTAAAGAAATACTTGAGTACTGTCGGTGCCGCATTAGTCGGTTTCTTCAGTGGTATTTTCTTTACTGGTATCTTATCGATGGCTGTCGGTTGTGCATACATTGCCTACGGATTCCACAGTGACGGTTCACCAAAGTTTGATGACGACGGTAATATCACTTCTCAAGTTTCATCCGGACTCGTGGTCAGTATTCTCTTATTAAACTTCACTGGTTTGTACATCATTGACGTGTTGAAGAATGTCATGCACGTTACAATCGGTGGTATCTACGGTTCCTGGTACTACACTGAAGGAACGTTTGCAGGTATGCCACGTGGCGAAGGTGTTGGATCCTTCAAGAGAGCCATGACTTATAGTTTTGGTTCCGTCTGTTACGGTTCCTTGTTTGTTGTCCTATTCCAAGCGATTGCGATCTACTTCATTATCAATGACCACGGTTTCTTTGGTGCGATAGGCAGTCTGACTATGAGAGGTTTAGGTTTCGGTGTTGGATATTTCAACTTGTACGCCTACTCGTTTGTCGCACTGTACGGAGTTGAAATGATGAGATCTGCCAGATCCACCTACTCATTCTTCAAACAAAGAGGTCTCCAAGCAATCATCAACGATTTCATCATCGGATCCTCTTTGAGTTTCTACTGTGTCGTTGCGTCCGTCTTCAGTGTCTTGATCACCTACATCTACTTGTCGATTTTCAAGAGAATCTTGGGCTTGACAGACGATGCCTTCTTCCCACTGTTAGGATACGCATTCTTCATTACGTTGAACATCACTGCCATCCTGATCACGACCGTTCTCTCCGGATCCTCGGTCTTCTTCTTCGCATTGAATAAGGACCCAGCCGTGTTCCAAGAGAGCCACCCATTCGAGTTCCAAGAAATCAGCAGATGTTACCCAAGAGTGTTGACCAAGCTCCAATTAGAAAACTAGCGTCTGTAACACAACTAACCCTATATAACACACACCCTTTATAAAAGAACGAACGACATGATATGATATGAAACTACCAGTAAATATGAAGAGGGGGCTCGTCACTGTGGTGTCAAGTCACACAGCTCGGACTACGTGGTGCAAAGTCTCCACTTTTCTCCAGGACGTTCCATCAATCCGGGGTCAGCAGAGGCTACTTCGCCAGGGGGCCCTCAAACGTCGGCGTAGGCTGCGTTTTTTCTGCGGGGCCGACCTTTCTGCACACTGGGGCCGCCAAACGTCGGCGCACGTGCCGGGAAGGGCGCGTCGGCCCGGGCCCGTCGCGTAGGCTCCGACGCCGAGGGATAAATATGCGGCGGGAACGGCGAGGCTGGAAAAACGGGCACCGACATCTTCGCTTTCAAGCACCGCTGAGCGATTTCGTTGATTTTCTCTCTTGTTCGGTCAAGATGGGAGCTTCCCCTATAAATAAGAGTCTCCTGCTCTCAGCTCTGTGATGGTTTTGAGAGTGGTGTTGATTGTGGTGTCTTCTCTTCTCTTCTTATTTCCTCTTCCCCCACTCACACTTCATTCACTGTCCTCATCCACACAGACATGAATAATATTAACACAGAAAACAGGGGATCGCTCGACTTTGAGGATTCCGAAATACGCTCATACAACTCTCACCAGGCCCAAAACTATGAGCATCAAGAAGAAGAAGGAACCGGTGCTGAACTCCAACAAACTAGAACTAAGCTGAGTGAGATCATCAGATCCATCACTAACGAAAGCAAAGAAGATAAAAACAACTTAGAAAGATTGATCACCCAAAACTCAAAAGGTATAGAAAGATTAAGAACAAACATTCAATTGGATGGTTATGGTACGACTGGTCCGTTAGAACAACCAATCGATTTAGAGAAGACCGTAACTGCGTTCCAAATGGATCCAAACTCTGACTTTCATGACAACGATGAATTCAAATACCCAATTGATTTAGAAACACAGATAAGATTGGTGGTTTTCCTTGACAATGATAAAGCCGACCCAAGGAACTGGTCTAAGGCTAAGAAGTGGTTCTTGACCACCTTGTTAGGTATTTTGTGTTTTGACGTTGCACTTGGTTCTGCCATCGTTACTGGTGATATTGCAGGTCCACAAGAAACCTTTGGTGTTTCAGAAGAAGTTATCATCTTAACTATTACTTTATTCGTCTTGGGTTTTGGTTTTGGACCTCTTTTATTTGCACCTCTTTCTGAAGAATTCGGTCGTAGAATCGTCTACGTTACAACTTTATTCGTTGCTGTTATTTTCCTCATTCCTTGTGCACTTGCAAAAAATATTGGTACTTTGTTAGTTTGCAGACTTATTGATGGTTTTGCGTTCTCAGCTCCGATGTGTTTAATCGGTGGGAATTTGGCAGATATGTTCACCAGTGATGAAAGAGGTCTTGCAATGAGTGTTTTCAGTGCAGCTCCTTTCATTGGTCCCGTCGTTGGTCCTTTAATCGGTGGTTACATTGGTGATAATGCCGGTTGGAGATGGCTATACTGGGTTCAATTGATCTTTTCCGGTTGTGTCTATGCCGCCGTTGTTCTTTTCATTCCAGAAACTTCCCATTCCCAAATTTTGAAAGAAAGAGCTCATAAATTAAGAAAACTTACAGGTGATAACAGATATAGATCATTATCTGAATTGAAAACAAGAACATTATCCGAAACTGTTAAGGAAACTTTAGGTAGACCAATCATCTTATTATCAGAATTGATTGTTTTCTTGATCACTCTTTATATGTCGATCATTTATGGTTTATTATACATGTTCTTCTTTGCCTATCCAGTTGTTTACATGGAAGGTAAAGGTTGGTCCGCTTCAAAGACAGGTTTAATGTTCATCCCTATCGGTGTCGGTGTTATCATTGCAACCATTATCTCTCCAGTATTCAACAACCAATATAAGAAATTAGCACAACCATACATTGATAAGGGTTGTTTACCACCACCAGAATTAAGATTGATCCCAATGATGATTGGATGTTGGTCCGTTCCAATTGGTTTGTTTTCCTTTGCGTGGTCTTCTTATCCAAGTGTTAGTTGGGCAGGTCCATGTTTCTCTGGTTTAGCCTGTGGTTTTGGTTTCAACTGTTTATACAACCCTGCAAACAATTATATCGTTGATTCTTACCAACATTATGCCGCATCTGGTTTAGCTGCAAAGACTTTTGTCAGATCCATCTGGGGTGCGTGTGTTCCATTATTCACTATCCAAATGTATCACAGATTAGGTTATGAATGGGCAAGTACTTTAATGGCATTCATCTCATTAGCTTGTTGTATCATTCCATTCTTATTCTACAAATTCGGTGCAAAGATTAGAATGCGTTCTAAATACGCGTATTCCCCGACCGCAACTAATAAAGGCACAGAGGAACTAAAAGCATCATTTACGGCCGATGGCGAAAGTTTAGACAAGGAAGAAACTGAAAGTACAGCTTAAACCTGATTTTTTTATTCACACATTCACTACAACTAATACTTCACTTAATTACTAATTTTAATGACATGTTTTATAATCTATACCCTTTCTTTAATGTTCCTCTTATATAATATCGTTTTAATCTAAATTCTAATCTCTTAATAAAGTGTCTCCGTTATCCCCTCCCTTTTACCCCACTCTCCCTCCAAGAAGCCCACCCAAACCTTCAACCTTCAGCCAGCCCGCGGGCGGGATCCTTTTGTATGGCGAGGATGATTCACAAATGATTCCAAGTGACTCCAACATGATTCACGATGATTCACTCGAGCGAGCACTTCTCGACAAAAAAATTGGGAAGTGGGTGATCACAGTTTATGTCACTCGATGCCCACCTTGTAACTTTATTTCACCCATTCTTTCTTCCGTATTTTGTTGGGCACTCCTCCCTATTTTCACCTTTTCCATTTTCTTATAAAAAGACCCATATCTCCTCTTCTTGGTACTTCCCCTCATTCTCAAGCTAGTGTGAAAAAATTCAAGAATCTTATTTTGACACTAGGAAACCTTTCAAGATGAGTAACGATAATTCAGTTGAGATAGATTCCAATGATGATTTCGCCAAGACGGCTGATCAATATGATGAAACCACAAACGGTGTTTTTGACAATCAAGAATTGACAGAAATGTATCCTGACGATTACGTTCCAACAGAAGAAGAAATGGACAAGATTTACATGCATTTAGATTTTAGAATTATTCCAGCATGTTGGACTCTTTATTTCCTTGCATCTTATGGTTCTTCGGCGTATGGTAACACGTTGACAATGAACAAGTCTGCAGGTCACTCTCTTTCTCAATCCTTGAACTTAACAACCCATGATACGTCCACTGCAACTGCATTGTACTATGTTGCATATATCATCTTCGATTTACCAATGAACTTAATCATGACTCGTGCATCTCCACAAGTGTGGTTATCCAGAATCATCATCAGTGTCGGTATCGTCTACATCTGTTACGCGGCATTGAAAAACGGTTCTGGTTTGATGGCAATTAGATTCATGACCGGTTTTGCTGATGCTGGTACATGGCCAGGTTTATCCTACTATATTTCACTTTGGTATCCTGAACACAGAATTGCACGTAGAGTTGGTTACTACTTCACTGCTGCTCAATTGTCTGCATCTGCCGCCGGTTTAGTTGCCGCCGGTTTCCAAAAGATGGATATGGATAGAGGTTTATACGGTTGGAAATGGTATTACATTGTCTACGGTGCCGTTACTGTTGCCGTTGGTATTTCATTGATTTGGTGGTTACCAGACAGACCTGAATATTTAAAGACTAAAGATTCAAGTGTCTTCAGTTTAAGAAAGTTTATTCCAGACAATATCATGAGATTCTTCACTCCAAGACAACCATTAACTGCCAGAGAAAGAAGATTACATTATTTAGACATGAGATATAGATACAAGAATACCAGATGGGGTCTTAAAGAAGTTGGTATTATTTTAATTGATTACAGAACATGGGCATTGATTATGATGTATTTCGGAGTTGTCGGTACTGGTTTTGGTTTAGCTGTTTTCGCAACTACTTTAATTCAAGTCGAACATCCTTCATTATCAGGTATTGATGTCTCTCTTTTGTATGCCCCAATTTGGTTATTCGATTTAGCTGCAATTATTATCTTTACCCCAATTGCAGATAGATTCAAGAAGTTCAGACATGTCATCTTCTGTTTCTCCACCTTGATTATCATCACTGGTTTATTAGTCACTTCTTATGCTCATGGTCCATGGAATAAGTATGCTGGTTTATTGATTGCAGGTTTTGGTTTAGGTCCAACGGTTCCAATTACAATGACTCTTGCCACTCAAATCATGGCTTACAGATACGGTGATGTCGGTTGTGCTGCATCTGCTGCAATTGTTTCAGGTTTAGGTAACTTGGGTACCGTTGTTGCAACTTATGCCTTATACTCCGGCTGGCCTGCAGATTCTGCTAGAATGTACAGAGACTCTAACATGATGTTAATTGTTATGCTTGGTGTCAGTATCATTGCAGCAATTGTCTGCTGGTTCATCATGGAAAAGATCGACAAGGGTGTCTATGACGGTAAGGCTAAGGAAATTGAAAAGGATTTCGAAGAACACAGACTGTACACTGAATCCGAAGAAGGTGATTCAGTTGCAGCTGAAAACGAGTCAACTACTAACCGTGTTTGATCGCAATCTTCCTTTTTTTCATTCCGTTAATAATTTCATCTTTCCTTTTCTCCTCTGTTCTTTAATGATTAGTCACTTGTTGGCTGTACTTTCTTTACTAAATACTATGTAAACGACCTTAATATCTAATTTTAATTTTTAATTCCCTATTCTTTTGCACACATGGGTGGAGAATGAAACCCTTTTCTTCCTCGGAGTAGTCATCCGGCGGTTGGTAGAGGTGACGGGTACCGGAGTTTGATGACAGGTGGCATCGAGGGGGTTTGAATAGACATATCCACCTGTTTTCGGCTTATCGAAGCCTGTTTCGGGTGCGATAACGAGCTCTCGAGCGAACCCCCGAGCTAAACCCACCCCCAACGGCTTTCGCGAGAGCTCTCGCAATCGCCTACGCTAATTGGCTTGCGGTGATGTGTCGCCGCATGGGGGACGCTGCTGGAGTCACTGGAGTCGCTGGACATAAGGCCGGCGATGCATCACCGCACCGCCGAGTTAGCAGTTCAAGGTGGACGTTCCGAAGAATCCTCCCGGACGGTGAATGGTGAACCCATTCCAGCTGGCTTTCTTTTTTATAAAAGGAGCCGGTTTCCCTCTTCTTGGTTTGGTTTCTCTCAAGCTCTTCTTCTAATTACTCTACTTATTCCTTTACTCTTTTAGCATCAAACAAACAACACAAAAACACTAACTAACTATCACAATGGCTTTACTTGACAAATTCGAAAAATACCCATTATTATTCGGCCCATCCCCAATCTCCAAGTTCGACAACTTATCCAAGGAATTAGGTGGTAAGGTTAAGATCTACGCCAAGAGAGAAGACAGAAACTCCGGTTTAGCTTTCGCTGGTAACAAGTTAAGAAAGTTCGAATATATCGTTCCAGAAATTATTGCTGGTGACTACACCCACATTGTCTCCATTGGTGGTATTCAATCCAACCAAACCTTAATGACCATTGCTACTGCTTGTCACTTAGGTTTAAAGGCTGTCACTGTCCAAGAAAACTGGGTCCCAATTCCAGAAGCTGAAAAGGCTACTTACGACAAGGTCGGTAACATTGAAGCTGCTAGAATCATGGGTGGTGATGTCAGATTAGTTCCAGATGGATTCGACATTGGTATGAGAAAGTCTTTCGATGATGCTCTTACTGAATTAACTGAACAAGGTTACAAGCCATACCCAGTTCCAGCTGGTTGTTCCGAACACAAGTACGGTGGTTTAGGTTTCGTCGGTTTCGCTGATGAAGTTGTTCAACAAGAAAAGGAATTAGGTATCAAGTTCGACAAGATCGTCGTCTGTTGTGTTACCGGTTCCACCGCTGCTGGTATCTTCGTTGGTTTCGCTCAATACGGTAGAGAAAAGGACGTTATTGCTATCGATGCTTCCGGTAAGCCAGATAACACTTTCGCTCAAACCTTAAAGATCATCAACAACACTTCTGAATTAATCGGTTTAAACAAGAAGTTCGACACCTTCAACTTAGACACCAGATACGGTGGTCCAGTTTACGGTATTCCAAACGAAGGTACCCTTGAAGCTATCAAGCTTTTAGGTAGAACCGAAGGTACTTTAACTGATCCAGTTTACGAAGGTAAGTCCATGGCTGGTTTAATCGGTCTTATTAAGGAAGGTGCTATTAAAGAAGGTTCCAACGTTCTTTACGTTCACTTAGGTGGTGCTTCTTCTTTATCTGCTTACCAATCTTACTTCTCTTAAATTATTTGACTTTATAGACTTTCATAACTAATCCATTTTATAATTAATTACATTCTGCTAAAACAATCCTCTTAACTAATGAATCGAAGATCGAATACCAAGCTTGGAAATATTTCTGATATGATTCCTAACGAGATCTGATTTAGATTAAAAAAATACAATGGAACGGATAAACGTTGAAAGCGAATCGGCGTCCGAAACGGTTATCAACCGTTTATCAAAGTTCATCAGATATGTCACAGATTTCCTGGTTCATACACCAAAAAAGATAATGATATATACGGAGAAAAAAGAAATTGTAGATTTATACCTTATCAATGAAAATTAACATCATGGTCATCTTAAAAATGAAGCAATCAAGTAGTTCAATTGAATCGACAAATTGACTGAAAGGAACTCTCTTGTTAAAACAGTTAAATCCCGCAAAATTCAAAAAAATTGAGAGGTACGGGATTCGAACCCATGACACCACCTTGGAAGGGTGGTATGCTAACCACTACACTAACCTCCCAATTTGAAATTTTAATTTTCTTCATCCTGACCCGATCCGCGGATGTCACGTTTTTCGGCCGCTTACGTCATATTCTGCTTACGTAAGCGATTACGTAAGATCATTTTAAAACCTCTATTTTGACCTCCTTAGAACCTTTAAATAATAAAAATGCTTATATGAGATGATTAAGAAGCATTTAGAGTACAAATTAACTAAATTTTTGAAAATAAAAAGTGGATTTTCACAAAGTTTGTTAAGAAGTAAACTCTTTACCATAGTAAGGGTTTCATAAATTTTCAACTTACGTAAGTTTTGATATGAAGAAATAGTTCTGTTTTGTTGTAAAACTTTTAAAGTTTAAACAATTACTTTAATTACATTATTAGCATTATTTGAAAGCCTATATAGCAAATATATATTTAAAAGTTATTAAAAATCCCAGTAGTTTATAGAAAGCGATAGCGTGGTAAATTAGTTAGATTTGAACATTGCCTTTGTTAGTTCGTTTTTGTCGTTAATCAACTTAAATTGGTATATACCCCTTGAACCTTATGTTATTATTATAATTCAACCTTAGTCCTGCAATATGGACAATTACCTGATGTCGAATACCATTGCTTGAAGCAATCTAAATGAAAAATATGATTACAATTTAATAGTAAAGTTTGTTTCTCTTGGTTAGTTCTTATTTCACTTGATGACGTCGATGTTAGCTCATCCAAACATATGATACATCTGTTGTTAAATCGTTCAACAGTTGATGTTAACGTTAGGATATCTAAATTATTCGAAGCCCTTGCTTCAAACTTTGTAATTTTTCTTGCCTTTATGAGACCCCTTAAAACAGCAATAATCACTTTGATTGCTGATATACATCGCAAACATAGGAATATCACATTAACCAGTGGTCTTGACCACAGTATGTTGAGGTTAGAACACATATTGATCATCCCGTAATTAAGTTTAGTGAAACCTATGATGCAAACAGCAATTAGTAACATGATGTTCATGTGGTCCAACTCCGAAAAGACTGATGTGATGGTATGATAGAAATAATTTTGAAAATTCTGTCTATTGGATGCATTATTGAAATAATATATTGCTCCCGTTAACTGTATTATCGTGATTCAACTTGGTACAAGTTGGTGAAATTGTTAGTATTTAGTTCTATTACTGCCTTCCTTTCTTTGTGAAATATACTTACGGCTCCGAAGCCCAAATGCCACCTCGAAAGGCCTATATTCTGTATCATGGACATGACACTTGTATCTAGGTATCTATTGGCTGTATCTGTCTCTGTGGAGTGATGGCGTTTATGAAGAACACGATTTCCAGTCAAAAGAGAAAAATCACACATGGCAGGCCCCAATAGTCCCCCGCCCTTCGTGCCATTTGTTATGCCAGTTTGCAGGGCTGTCTCGCGAGCACGGAGCACCGAGCTCTCCACAGATTAAATCCCAGCCGATCATCCGGGATCCGGGGTTGATACATTTACAAATACTGTTCTTGGTTTAAGTTCGAAATTATATATACGGTTTAACTATACATGAAGGGTCGTCGGCCCCAACTAAGCTTCTTCTTCTGCAGCTTCAGCAGCCTTTTGATCAGCCTTTTCCTTATCTAAGGCGGCCTTGTCGATGTTGTAGAGTCTGTACAAGAGTTCTGCGGTTTCGTGCTTGTTGATCATCAAGTTGAAACTGTTCTTACCCTTCCATAATGGGAAGAACAATTCTTCGTTACCTTCAGCATCGGTTTTCACCTTAATGAAACAAGAACCTTGGCCTAAGCTTGCGACTTTTTTCATAAACTTGGTATCTGCCTTACTTGCCTTGATTTCAGCGACACTTGGTTGTGCTTCAATAAGTAACAATTTGAGGAGATCAAGGTTCATGGTGAGTTGTCTAGCAGGTGGTA
>JAJMLU010000583.1:65871-75958 GCA_030569835.1 Pichia sp. NRRL Y-27261
TACTTCATTCAACGACTTCAACTTGAGGAAATCCTCCTCTTTCAACGCAAGACTCGTTCGTAACGTGCTTAATCGGGATTGATTACCTGTGATATTTTCGTACCTTGCCTCTAACTCATCGATCTTGTTCTTCAACGTCTTGCAATCTTGGGTTTTATACTCGATATGCTGAGACTCCTTCATGATCGTCGCCGTTGCGTCATTCATGCCGCTTTGTGCGGCAGAGATACGTTCGTCAAAGAGACGGATCTTTTCATCCCGTTGTGCTTTTAACTTCTCTAGTTGTGTGTTCAGTTTCGCATCGAATTCAGAGGAGGTATTCACGCCGAGTTGTGGAGAGAACTTCTCAACAAGACGTTGTCTATATTCTTCATTCGCAGAGTGCTTCTCCTGAAGTGCTTTGAGGTTACCACTTTCGATCAAGTACGTGTTCAACGTATCTGTTTCTTTCTGCATTTCTTTATTTTTGAACTCGATTTCTTGTTCGAGATTCTCACACTGGTGCATCTGTTGTGCCATGACGTCTGTGAAGTTGTTCAAGTCGTCCAAGAGGTCCTCCTTCGGCCGCATGATGAGCTCCGTCGTAAGCTTGATGCTCTCGATGTTCTTCAACATGTTTCGTTTATCCTGTTCGAGCGACTCCATTTTCGAAATGACCCGTTCGTAGTCCTGGTTGGAGGTGTATAGCGTCTGCAACTTCGCCGTGACTTCTTCCACACGACTTTGCGTCTCACGCATCGTCGTCTTGTTATCTTTGATCTGCGATTGGAGTTCATTGATCGATCTTTTCTTATTCTGTGATCTGACCTTATCGTTTTTCAAATGTTCGACATTGTTGTTAATTAGTTTCACGTCACTATTGATGTCTTTCGTGATCGTCTTGATGGAGTCCAAGATCTTGATGAACTTGCTCGAGTCAAAGATCTCGTCGAATTTCTTCTTCAAGATCGCAGATTCACTGATAGGCCACAAACTTTCATCTTGATGACAAAACACGACATAGTTTAAAATAGCCTTAGAGACACCAAGATGATGCGGGATGAGGTTTTCGATATCTGCGACTTTCGAACTGACTGTCTGTTTCTCACCGTGATGGATCGCCATCAACTGATTCTCTTTCGTTTTGAAACTGATTTGATTCGTACGTGGATTTTTCGTAGCTAATAAACTCTTACTGAGGATCATATTAACACGTTTTGTGTTTTGAAATGCAAGTTTGATCTGTGCACGTGTCTCGTTCGAGCTGTGAAGATTCGGATCGTTGATGAACGATGCCCCGTTCTTCGTGTTCGGTGGAAGTTCATTCGTGGTGGCGTATCTGAGACACTCGATAATCGTCGTTTTACCAGATCCATTCGTACCGACAATTAACGTCAATGGTTTGCTGAATTGGATGGTTTCTTGCGTCTCGTCGGAGAAGGACCGGATCCCCGAGATCGAGAGCTTGTAGATGCTGGACATGGCTGGTGTGTGGTTGTGTGTAAGCGGGGGAAAGGAAGAGAAAAGAAAGAAGAAGTAAGAAATGCTCAGATCATGTCTTCTCATGCACTCTATTTCTATGCACGCGTTAGGCGTCCGTGCACCGACGCAAAATCGACGCAAGGAAATGTGTGAGTGAGTCAAAATTTTTCAAGCACGGTGAAATTGGTGAGTGTGGTCAGTTGAGGAGTGGATGTCGATGACATTCTGGACGAGTCATTGATGAATGAGTGTATGAATTTCCCAGCTTATATTGCGCATCCCTGTTTTGCAACATCCGGTGCATGAATATTTTGAAGAGACGTGTAAACAAGCAGATCTTTCGATACATGACGACCGAAACCAGCAATACTAGTTATACACCAACGAAATGGTTCAAGCCAGAAACCAAAATTCCTGATGGATATCCAGTTTTGAAACTTTACAACACTTTAACACACAGCAAGGTCGAATTCGTCACCGAGGAACCGGGCAAGGTCAAGTGGTACTCCTGTGGTCCTACTGTTTACAACTCCTCTCACATGGGTCATGCTAGAAACTACGTTTCTATTGATATCAACAGAAGAATTTTACAAGATTATTTCAATTATGATATCACCTTTATTCAAAACGTCACTGATATCGACGATAAGATCATCATCAAGGCCAGACAAGAGTACTTGTTTGAGAACTACCTCGTTCAATTCAACGGCAAGATCGAGACTGCGTTAGTCGACAAGGCTAAGAGTTCACTTTCCGACTATGTTTCTTCTAACTTGAAAGAATTCAACGGTGACTTATTCAGCGGCGAGTTTGGCAAGTGGGTCGAGACATTGAACCTCAAAGAGATCGGCCTCATCAAACCAAAGTTCCCAATGCACGTCAAGGCCGTGGTTGCCGCATTAAGTGTGATCAAGGACGCTAAGAGTGCCTCATTTGATGATTTCGTTTCTAAAGTGAAGGACGTGATCGTTCCTGTTTTGGACGCCGAGTTAGGATCCACCGTGACCGACCCAAGCATTTTCAGAAAGTGCTCCTCATACTGGGAAAGACAGTACGATTTGGACATGGCCAAGCTGAATGTTTTACAACCTACGGTGGTCACCAGAGTGAGTGAGTACATTCCTGAGATCATTGCTTTCGTCAAGGAGATTGTCGACAAGGGTTATGCATACGCCACCTCTGACGGCAGTGTGTACTTCAACACCAGTAAGTTCGACAACAGCGAGAACCATCAATATGCGAAGTGTCAACCATGGTCCAAAGGAGATATGGAGTTATTAGAAGACGGTGAAGGTTCCTTGACCAACAAGGAGAGCATCGACAGCAAGAAGAACGCCAGTGATTTTGCGCTTTGGAAGTCGAGTAAGTCCGGCGAGCCATCGTGGGAGTCTCCATGGGGTCAAGGTAGACCGGGATGGCATATCGAGTGTTCTGTTATGGGTAGTGATTTTGTCGGTGATAAGATGGACATCCATTCTGGAGGTATTGATTTGGCGTTCCCACATCATGATAACGAGATGGCTCAGAGTGAAGCTCATTTCGACTGTAAGCAATGGGTGAACTATTTCTTGCATACTGGTCATTTACACATTGAAGGTCAAAAGATGTCTAAGTCGTTGAAGAACTTCATTACTATCGAAGAAGCTTTGGAGAAGTACTCCAGCAGGGAGTTGAGATTGTGTTTTGCGTTGGTGCAATGGAACAATCCATTGGACTTCAAGGAGACGTTATTGAACGAATGTAAGTCTGTTGAAAGTACATTGGACAAGTTTTTCGGTAAGATCAGAGCGTTGAAGAGAGACAACGAGGAGAAGCTCGACAATGGTGAGATCATCAGTAAGAAGTTTGAAGCTGGCGAGAAGAAGTTGTTCAAGCAATTCAACGACTCCAAGGCGAACGTTCACGAATCTTTGTGTGACAACTTGGCAGTTCCATTAGCGATTAGAAACATGATGGAATTGGTGAACAACTGTAACATCTACATGAACGAAGTGGGTAGCAGTAACATCAAGATCGACTTGCTTGTTGATATTGTGAGATACTTGAGCAAGATGGTTGGAGTGTTTGGTTTCGAAGTTAGAGAAGACGGTATGGGATGGAAGGATGTCAGTGCCGGTAGCGGTGAATCCAGCGGTAGTGTTGAAGAGATCGGTATGCCATTTGTGAAGGTGTTGAGCAAGTTCCGTGACGTTGTGCGTAAGATGGGTATTGCCGGAGAGATTGACGCCAAGCAAATGTTGACTATCTGTGACAATATCCGTGATGTTGAATTATTAGAATTAGGAGTTGCATTAGACGACCGTAATGACGGAGAAGGAGCGTTGATCAAGTTCTTGAACCACAGCGAGAAGGAGGAATTGCTGAAACAACAGCGTGAGAAGGAGGAGATTGCTTTAAAGAAGGCGGAGAAGAAGGCTGAACAGGCACGAATTGCCGCTGAAAAGGAGAGAGAAAGAATCGAGAAGGGCAAGATCTCCCCTCTTGAGATGTTCAAGACGAGTGAGTACACACAATGGGACGAAGAAGGACTTCCAGTGATGCTTGCGAGTGGCGAAGAGGTGAGCAAGAGTGGCCGTAAGAAGCTTGTCAAGCTGCAGCAGGCGCAGAAGAAGCTGCACGAAGCGTATCTTGCCAGCTTGTAGGAGTAGTAGTGTATAGTGTACAGCTTACGTAATGGCACCCCCCATATAATAATAACCCCATACTGTAAAGACGTACCAGCTGTACTCCGGCCGTTGGCGGGAGGCGAGGCCGTAGAAAGCCGGGATGGGCGAGGCCGAGCCGGGGAAGGAGATGGAGAGGGGAGATGGAGATGGGGCCTTGCCGGACGGGGGATGATCCAGGAGTGTCCCGAAATGGACGTGACTCTCTCGCTGCGGGAGGTTGAGATTGCGATTGCGGGAGCGATTGCCGCATTCGGCGAGGGCCGGTGGCCGGCGGGGAGCGGGGAGGCCCGCCGGGGTCGGAGCGTCGGAGACGGAGTCTGCGCGGTGCGCGGTGCACGGGTGTCGGGAGCGGATGCGGACTCTGCGGCCAATTGCCGTGCGGGAAGTGTGGGGAGAGGCTGACAACTCCGGATTGGGAACGGTGGGAACGGTGGTGGGAGTTCCCGGTCTCTCACGAGGCCTCTGAGTCTCTCAGATCGCGGAATAATTAGAGACGCTGGAGAACAACTCGGGTGAGAGCTGGTGGGTCCGCCATTTCCTGGAGTTGCATTTCCATTTCCTGGTGGTGGCTGTTGGTAGGTTGGTACGGGTCTTCTGTTCTTGTCTTGCCCTGCCTGGCATTCCCTTCCCCTGCCTTCTTCTCTTCTTCTCCTACTCTTCGTTTCATCTGCCTCTGCTCTCTCTACAAGCATCCCCTCCGGATACACCACAGACACCCGCTGCCTCATCTCTGTCGATAGCACCCATCCTCCGGTCTCCACACGACACCGACACCGATACCGACACCGACACCGATACCGATCCAACAAGGCACCAGTCTCGTCTGCACCCTGCACCCTGCACCCCCGTCTGCATCCACCCTCCGGCTCCCCCACTAGATCAGCCAGACCGTCTCCATCCAGACTACACACCCATCTGTCCCCGGGCCCTCCTCCTCCGTGCACAGACGTCCCACAACACACAAGACACCCAGCTCCAGCACCAGCACAACACCGATCTCCGTCCACCGCTGCGAGCGTCTCGCTTTTCCCTCACTTTTCACCAGCTCTAAGCTCCACTGAGAATTCTCACTCACTAGCTCAATTTCTCACTCCCCAACTTTCAGCTCCCGCACCGCTGCCCGCCTTTGCTGACTTGGACTTTACTCCTTATACGCTGCTCTTCTCCGGTTCTCAGCTACTTCTGCTACACACACACTCCCCATACACACGGCGTATAGGCTACACAGAGGTCTATCACACTGCACACACACACGCACCCCCGCCCACTCACCAACAAGGAACCCCCCCTCGAGTTAGTCCTCACCCGCCGACTCCAACTCCCACTCCAGCGCCAACTCCGCCAGCTCCTTTTCTTTTTCGAGAGCTCGCCTTCCCGCTTTTTTCACTTTTCACTCTAAGCTTTCGTTCGATCACCCGTTTTTTGAGTCTTCGCTCTCGCGGTTAGAAACACTACTAGCCAGTTATTTTTCATCTTACGTAAGCACACCCCACACCCACAATGACTTTCAACTTCAGCTCCGACTTGGCTTGCTACTCCCTAGCAAAGAACACCAACGTCCCAACGTCGGTCCTCGACATGAACCACTACTACTCATACAGACACCAGAGCACCTCAGATCTTACAGATACTGCAGATTCAGCTGCCTCCTCAGCTCCCTCTCAAAACACCCCATCCGAGGATTCTGCATCCACATCATCTAAACCCGCTCCATCTACAGCTGAATCTTCAACTGCAACCCTCATCAAGCAGGAAATTATCCAGCAGTATAGTAACAGTTCCAAAAAACCTTCAAAGTTGGACGTGCTGATCCAAACGGCAACTTCGGTCGATTTGGACTCTTTCTTACCTTCCAACAACATCAATCATAAAATCGGCAATGATATCACCCCATCCATCAACAACAACAAGAGAAAGCTTCCTTCCACATTCAACTTGGAGTACTTGTGCAACCAAGCGGAAAAGGAACTCAACTCTACAATGAACCAACAATCCACAACCACCGCCACAGCTCCGTCAGCTGCAACCCCATCTTCAAACAACAACAACAACAACCTCAATCTAAGATTGAACTTCAACTTGAAGAAACAAAAGAAGCAGCAGTCTCCAAACCCAAGAAAGTACTCCCAATCTTCCAAACAAACCCCAAGCATGGACGCAACCAATCCTTCTGCGTTGGTCCCACCATCCGCAGAAGATATGATGAACCCAGCAAATCCGTTGGCCATCAAATTGGCATCTCCTTCCACTCATGCAAAGAGACAAAGATCTGGTCCTTCTTGTGATTGCTGCCGTTCCAGAAAAATCAAATGTGATTCCGAAATCTTCATACTCTCTGCTTTGGATTCCATCAATTTATCAGAAAACGTCAAACCGAAAACTATTAATTCTCATATCGCCCATTGTGACTTCATCTCCTTTAATCCAAAATCAGGTTATCAATACTATAAAATCATCAAGGATCAAGAACATGCCTTGAACAATAAATTGACTTCTTTCAATTATTTACAATTCAAACCTTGTTCGGCTTGTATAACCAAGAAATTAAAATGTTGCTTCTCAAAGGGATTCACAAGAAATGATATCATCAAGTTCAACAAGACTGAAAAAATGAATAACGCAAACCCAGAAGGTCCAAATATCCCAATTATTCATTCTAGTTTATCTTCTGTTAATCATCAATTCCCAGCCACAAATACAAACTCAATTTATGTATCTTTATCAGGTGCAAATCCAACTGGAACTACAATGCCAAACATGATGCCACTCCAATCAGATTCGTCTGTCTTACCTTCTCCTTCAACAAGTATACCCGCTTCCCCTCCTTCTTTAACCACCTCGACAACCGAAAACTCGTCGCTTTCCAACGTTGTCGAAGTTAAAGTCGAAGCAGATCCCATCAAATTAGAAAATCCAATCTTGAAACCTTCTTCTTCCAATTTACCAACTCCTTCTCCAACTCCAGCTGGTCTGGCTTCTTCAACCACTTCTTCGATTTCCGAAGCTTCAGACGTTCAATCTTGTGCTTCTTCAACTAGTATCGCCACCGAACAATATAATAAACCCACCGATGAAGAACCTATCCGCGACACTTCTTCTCAACCAGATTCCGTTCAAGCGATCTTTAGCATGAAGAGTGAGCCAATGTCTTCAGAAAACGAAATGGATGACACTACAGAAAACGAGCTCGAAACGCCTGAAAAATCAAGAAAGAGAGACAGATCAGACAAGAAATCTTCTAAAAAAACTTCATGCAAGACATGCAGATTTAAGAAAATCAAGTGTGTGAAAATCGATGGTTCTGATAGATGTGTTTATTGTAATAAGAAGAATATCGGTTGTCTCTTTGAATAACTCCTTGCCATTATCTCCCATCACATATAATAAAAGTTATCTATACTATACATCAATCAAATTAAATTAAAACGCTTGCTTTTCCCCCAAATACCACAAATTCAATCAAATCTCAACGTCTAAAATTTTATACTTTACTTAGCTTGACTATTCTATATTTTCAACCTTTTTGTCCTTATTTTTATCTTATTATTTTGTTTGTCTTATCTAGTATTACATCAATTATATAAATCCTTTTATATCATTTACAATGAATAATCGAATCTCAATACCTATTTAGGCGGAGGCGGAGGTGGTGGAGGTGGTGCACCTCTACGTGGCCCACTACTCGACTTGGCCGCAGAAGATGGAGGTGGAGGAGGCGGTGGGATCCTACCTTTGTTAGTCGGAGGTGGTGGTGGAGGTGGGGTAGGAGATGATGCAGTCGGTGTAGCTGATCTGCCCCTTTCAAACGGATTCACACTTCTAGAATACGAAGGTGCTGCATATTCGCCCTGGTATCCACCACTATAACTACCTTGATATCCACCTTGGTATCCACCGCCGTAGCCATTATCATACCCACCTTGGTATCCACCCTGATATCCGCTGTATCCACCATCGTGACCACTCTGATACCCGCCTTGGTATCCACTCTGGTATCCACCGGCAGCATACCCGCCGTTGTATCCATATCCGGATCCATACGACGACTGGCTGTATCCCTGTGCAGAGGGATGTGGTCTCTTGTACGCTGGCGAAGACTGTCTGACATCACTACTTTCATTTGCACGTTTCGTACCTGCACCACTGCTAGTACTTGCACTTACACTTTCTTTCTTCCCCACAGTTGCAGTTGTTGTCGTGGACTCATCGTTACCGTCTTCATTAAGTTCATTCATGAAATTTTCAAACTCTTCATCCATGTCATCACCACCAGCACCAGAACCTTCGGCAGAAGCTTCGACATTACAGTCCTTTTCAAGATGTCCGACATTACCACACTTCGAACACACCAATGAGTTGACATAGTCGCCTCTTTTCGGACACTGCGACTTGTTGTGTCCCGTCTCACCACACTGTGGACATGCTCTCAGGGAATCATCACGGAATGTACCATTCAATTTCGCCAATTCACGTAACTGGTCTCTCTTCAGATCATTCTGTCCAACAGGCGAAAAGATGGCCTTATCAATCACCTCCTGACACAACTTCTTCGCCTTCTCCACCTTCTCCACACTATCCGCGGTGATCATGCAGTGTAACTGCTCTTGTAAGTTGTTCAACTCGGGCTGGATGTTCATGTTCTTACCTTCCTTAATAGACCCTTTACCTCTGATCCCGATTTTTGCGCCGGAATCTTCTTGAAGTTTCTTAAGCGTGTTACCTCTAGGCCCGATCAACAACCCGATGAAGTTGATGTGCGGATACTCGTCCGTCTGGATGTACAACTTGTCGAACACCTTCGTCGATCTGGCCCTGTACCAATCGGGCAACTTGAAATCAGGTATGAGTTTTAACATTCGATCAACGAGCAAAGATCTTTCATTTTCGTATTTCCGCTTGTATCTATTTTCCCTTGTGTTCTTCCTCCGACCGTTCGAATCGTAGATGGGTGTCGGAGAGGGGGACCTCATTCTCTCATCTGCAGGAACGTAATCGCCTGAATTCAAAAGTCTGCATAGTTCTTCAATCCGGATTAAAATTTGATACACTTCAATTTGCTCCTGTGATAACGTGTTAAGAACCATCGTTGGTTTAGGTAATCCGTTATCACTCGTCGCCACCATTCTTGCAGGTTGGCCCGACCAGTGGTATGAGGAGAAATGCCTGTCTTTGGTTCGTCCTCTAGGTTCTGTCATGTCTGGTTCTGAAGTGTTTTCATTTTCTTCTGTGGAGTTTGTATCGTCTTCGATATGCACGATTTCTATTTCTTTCTCGTTGTTGGCTTCGGATCTCGCCACGGGGTCAGCAGTCGGCACCTCTGTCATCTCTTGCTTTGGTGTCGTCGTATGCCAGCGTTGGGATAGGGCAAGATGGGTTAAGCGGCACCCCATCTCATCTACAGAGCCGTCTTCGTCTTCATGCAGTTGAAAATTCAACTCTGCCCGTCCTGCCTGTCGGTGCACGGGTGTGCCCGCCGTTTCCAGCGCACGCATTTTCTCAAGCTTTTCCCCTCTCTTGCAGCATTTGAAGAATTGTTGTGAGTGTGTGCAAGTGTAAGCATGAATGCTGGTGGAGGTGCTGGATCCACAGGTCTTGAACACACACATCCTATCCTACACACCACACACAACACAACATGGCTATCCAACAGGTGAGCAGAGTCGGCGGTCCAAACAGATGTTTCGGTACCTTCCAAAAGGCACTTGAATGCATGACCAATGAAAACACAAAGAGTAATGACGAATGTAAAGCATTTATTGGTGATTATGTCGAATGCAGAAGACACAAGTTAGAAACCTACAAGATGGTCATTGTCCAACAACACTTGGCCAAGGACAGATCTGACTTGGACGTCGAAAAGGTCGGTGCCCCATACGTTAAGAAGAGAGATTACTTAACTCCAAAGACTCTTGGTTTAGTCGGTGGTGATGATCACGCTATTCAAACTGTTAAATACTAAG
>JAJMLU010000583.1:83278-104924 GCA_030569835.1 Pichia sp. NRRL Y-27261
AAACATCAGAGAATTGGTTGTCGAATTATTCAGATTGAATTTATTCCGGGGACGAGGATTGTTATGTAACAGTCTAATGAAATCACAACAGTTGTCATCATCATATTCCAATGTCTATGCGTCATTAGTGTCTATCTTGAATTCTAAAATCCCTGAGATTGGGACACTTTTGATCAAGAGATTAATTATTAGATACAAAAGAATGGTGAGAAGAGAAGACCTTGAAGGATGTAGATGTGTTGTTATTTTCATATCTGAATTGGTTGTATTCCATATTTGCTCACATACCCTTATCATGGAAATCATAATGAATTTATTAGAGAAACCAAACAATTTCAAAGTGGATATGATAATAAATATAATGAACCATTGTGGTGTGATGTTACACGATACAGAAGATGTTTGGTTTGATAAAGTAAGAAGTATTCTCCGAAATGTGTTGAATGAAGATATAGTCGATTCTAAATCACAATTTTTGATTCAAGGATTTTTTGACACTTTCAACGAAAAAATCGAAAAAGGACATGTTATAGATGATGACTTGGATTTAGTCGATGATGATGACTATGTCGAACATACATTTTCCTTGAAAGATAGAATGCAAGCAGAAGATGAATTGGATATTTTCACATTTGACAAGGATTACAAAGCGAACAATGAAAAATATGATGTATTGAAGAAAGAAATTTTGGGAAGTGATGATGAAGGCGAAGATAAAGAAGAAGAGGCCAGTGAAGACGAAGCAAATTCTGATTTTTCAAGTGATAATGAAGAAGATAAACAAGATTCGGATAACGAAGATGATGACAAAAAACTTACAGTTCAAATTAAAGATTTAACTGAACAAGAATTGACAAATTTCCAAAAGAATGTTTACTTGACTGTCATGTCGAGTATGGGGCCTGAAGAAGCGACACACAAGTTATTAAAACTACCTTCTATTGATCAATCCCGTAAAGAATATATGTTAGCTGATATGATTGTCAAATGTTGTGCACAAGAAAAGGTGTATTCTAAATACTATGGTTTGATTGGAGAAAATCTTATTATCCGCAATAAAAGCTGGTCTACTGCATTTCATGATTTATTCAAGGAAAACTATGAAAATTGTTACAGATATGAAGCTGCATTATTAAGAAATATTGGAGCATTTTGGGGTCATATGTTAGCCTCTGATAAGTTAGGATGGGAATGTCTCTCGGTTGTTAAGTTGACTGAGGAAGACACCACATCATCTGGTCGTATTTTCATTAAATTCATTTTCCAGAGATTACTAGAAGAGCTTGGAATTAATGATTTACTTGAAAGAATCAACGAACCTTATATCCAGGAATTTATTACGGGCATCTTCCCTGTAACTGACGCAGAACATCTTAGATTCTCAATCAACTATTTCACAGCTATCGGATTGGGAAAACTTACAGACAAGATGAGAGAAACATTAGAAAACTTACCTCCGGATGTTGAAGCAATAAAAGATGCCAGTGAATACCGTGGTAGATCAAGATCGAGATCTTCATCTTTCTCTTCTTCCTCTTCATATTCATCGAGTAGAAGTAGAAGTTATTCAAGATCCAGGTCTGGTTCTAGGTCACCAGAAAGAAAGGAAGAGCAACCCGAAACTACAAAGGAAAAAGAATCTGAGGTAAGAGGTAGAAATGCGGAAGAAGATAATGAAGGGAAATCCACGAGAGATAGAAGTTTCTCTAGATCCAGATCTGCGTCTCCTAATACCAAGAGACAAAGAATTAGTAACATCCCAAGAGGTCCAAGAGGTGCTACCAGAGGTAGGGGGTATGGAAGTTATCGTGGAAGAGGTGGATCTAATAACTACAGAGGAGGATATAGCAGAGGTGGTTATAATAATAATAGAGGTGGTAGAAATGACTATAATAGAAATGACGACTATAAAAATGATAATTACAACAGAAACGGCAATGATAGTTACGGCAGAGATGGTTACAACAATCGTCCATATAATGGATATGGGAGAAACGATGATAGAAGATGATGCTGATTTGATGTTTTGTTTTCAGGACATTAATTTCAGTTAAATTGTATGATAGTTAAAAAATCTAATATTCTACAATTATAAATGTGTAAAGTTTATGCTAGTGTAATAGTATAGTAATGTGATTAATAAATAAGGACTCTGAATTGCAAATTAAACCACCAGCACTCTGAGAATATTATATTTACAGTTTTGTAACATTAGGGGGCATTTCGATATTCTATAATTCGAGTTTTTCAGTTTCAGCGGTGATTTCATTAACGGCATCTTTCACTTCAGTGGCAGCACTTGCAGTTCCAGAGAAGGTAGATGTGGTAGCTGCAACATCGACATCATTGGCATTGTATGGATGTCTTCCGACAGGGATTGTGAGTTCTTCGGTGGTACCTCTGAGATCGACTTCACTCAAACCAACGACAGAACCAAACTTGACGTATCTTTCCATGTATTTAGTTCTTCTTTCTTTGGTCATTTCGACTAATGCAGGGAAATATTTGTCTTGTTCATAGATGAAATCGACGAAACCATCGAAATCTTTATCTAATTGTTCACCCTTAACGAAATTGATGAATTCTGCATCAAAGACCAACTTTTCTCTTGTAAGAGGGTCGATGAATGGATAAATAAGCTTCAAGAAGGCCCTTCCAAGGAATGGGATGTTTGTGAGTAAAGCTTTACCTAATCTTTCAGGGTAATGTGTTTGTAAAATGTGTAAGACTTCCCTACCGACAGAGAGGGATGGGATTTTAGCTAACTCAACATTTGCTTGGATTTCAGGGTGGTTCTTAAAATCAATCAACAAAGCTAAAGAATCTTGACCGGAGGGCATGAAGTCAATCACCTTTTCTAAGCAGTAGACCAAATGTTGAACTTGTCTGTGAGAAGTTTTGGTGTTTTGTCTACCCGGCTTTAAGTAAAGACATGGTCTTGCGTCATTATCGAAACCTAAAACGACTTGCTTACCGGTTAAACTTTCTGGAGCAACCAATTCTGGGGTGACGACATTCTTTTCATCGTCTTGGAAGTGGATACCAAATTCTCTTCTCCATGAAAGGGTGCCTTCGATTCTTTCAATCGCTTCACTGACGTTCCACTTGGTGGCACGTAAGTATCTCAAGATGCATTCTCTGGTAACCCAAGCCTTTTCGTCGTCAATTAAAGGTTCCTTGACGGATTTGTCGTGTTCCTTGACGGAGATCTGCAATTCTGGATTTTGGAAATGCTTTAAAACCTTCAAGTACTTCTCGTTTTGCTCGTCACTCAATGGCTTTTCCTTTGGAGGAGTGATGCCTGGCAGCGGAGCCGCAAATGGGGTTTCGACCTTGATCAAGTTCTGTGCAGGGACTTTTTTCTCTTCCTTCTTCTTTCCGAAACCAAACATGGTGGCTGTTGTGTGTTGGGTGCTGTGGATGTGGTTGCTGGTGTGCGGTCCGTGGGAGCAGAGAGGGTGCCGTGTGCAGTCCAGAGGGACAATTCCTAAATCAAGTACACCAACAATTGAACACCAATGGTCAAAGCTCAAAGCTCAAAGCTCAACGCTCCATTCATTCTTCAAATTCAGAGCTCAGAGCGGGAAAAAGCGATTGCATTTTTTATTTCCGGGGGCGCTGGATTTATTGCGCGTCTGCTTCCGAGCGGCTGACGTCAGCAGCCGCAAATAGACCCACGGTGGACGGTTTGGCGGTTTGGCGGTTTACGGGTTACACGTTGCAGACATTAATAATAAATAGGGATACAGAGTACACGGAGACACAGAGACACAGAGACACATTCTCAGATACCGAACTTCTTGAACTTCTTCATCATGCTCTTCTTGGCCTTCTTTTCGTCGTCCTCGTCGTACGTCTCCGCGTTGACATCGCTCTTCTTACGACTGTGAATACCGAAACTGATCTTGTGATGCTTCGACTCTTTTGGTTCGGAAGATGCAGGTGTGACCTTTCTTGATGCAGCTTGGGCAGCTTGTTGCTGTTGCTTCTGTTGAGCCTGTTGTTGAGCTTGTAATGCAGCTTGACGAACCTTTGGATCGACAGAATCTTCAGCGAGGAAATCGGGCACTGGTTTTCTATCCAACTTTTGCTTTAATGGGAAATCGAAGTCGTCTTCGTTGATCAGGTTGATATCCCCAAGCATATCCCAGACAGAATACACTTCGTCCGTACCGATGATGATGTTTCTATTGAGTTCCTCCTCCAACGAAGATATACTACTCAATTCGGATGGTGTTAAACCACCAGCACAGAAGATAATTACCTTTTGTCGTGTAGAATCGCTACTATTTTTAGTACTCTTCCACTTTGGTTGGTTTCTGATAGTTTCGGCTCCTTCCATTTCTGAAGGGTTCGGACCAGCTTTGACAAATGGGAATGACTTCAAAGAATCATCGTCTTCGTCCATGTATCCAGTTGTATCTAATGTACATGTATTGTAATATTCTGGTAATTTGTTATAAACAAGTCTTGAAATGATATTGCTGAATGTAGGGGTGAAGATTTTCATTTGCTCATCAGTATCATTGACACCAAAATATGTGGATTTCTTCTTACCAGGATGTGCTAAGTCTGGTTTTAATACAAACAATCCCAAAGATTGCAAATTTTCAAATAATTTAACAACATTGTCGGTCTTTTCAGGCATTGAAAACATCAACAACTTCTTCAAATCACCCTTGATGATACCGCGTCTATAAATTGCATACAATATCAACAGTCTGATCTTATTGTAAACGTTGATTCCGTTATTCGCTAACAGGCGTAATAAACCTTCAGTAATAGGGACTTTTAATCTATCAACAGCCCCTAAACCAGCAGCACACAAGTTTTCAAAGGTAATGATATCACCAACATGTTCTTTCTTCAGATCGGCCCACATGGTTTCACAGAGGGTGTAATGACCAGTAATCAAGGTCTTTCTTTCAGCGTGTGCATCCTTGTTAACAAGTGCGTGTCTTAAACCATTGGCGGTTTCTAAATTCTTACCGGAAAACTTAGCATCTTCGGTTCTCAATTCGGAATACAATTCTCTAATACGTGCAGTGGCCTTTTCTATAGTAAGGTCTTTCAATTCGGTATATATTGGATCATTTGAATCACATACAAGTGTCTTTCTAATTTTTCCTTCACCTGTTTGAACGTTATAACTGTATTTGGCAACTGGTTCGATCTCTCTTTCGACTTCAACGTCATCGATCAAATCAAAAACTTGGGATCTATAGTATTGATAGTGGCAAATAGGTCCAAACATATCCATCGTACGATCGGTAATTAGGAAAATGGTCTTACTATTCAGTGGTATAATATCGGGATGGTCTCTATAATATTCATCTAATTTATGTTGGAATGCTATAGCCAATTCTTTGGAAATCGGAGAATTATAGTATCTAATTGTCGGATACTCATTGGTTAACGTACATAAGCCCATCATTGAATTGATTGCCATGTCCATTTGATAATGATAGAAGTTCTTACCGTGTTTTTCCGGTCTATAATATGCTGGTATGGAATGGTAGTTACCTGTGACAAACAATCTTTGTTCAATTGGCACAAAACTGAAGTAATTGATAACATATGGTTCCTTTTGGACGATTAAGGAATCGTTGAAATACTTGTTCTTCAATAGATCCGGCCAGAATAGATTCCAGGGACCTGGTAATAACATAACAATGGCATCAGCATAACGTTGACCTTTGGAATAGTCGGCTGCAAGACAATTGATGGTATGGTTTCTCGTAGGGTCCAAAAGATATATTGCAGAGTCTCTGTTCTTGGAACGTTCACCGTCGATCTTCTTGAATGTGTAGACGTGATTGAGAATATCATCGTTGAACAGTTTTTGAACGATTGGATAAGTGGTATCATCAACAATCAAATGACGATGGGATGCTCTGAATCTCTTCAAATCGGCAATGAATGCCTCTTTCTGTACTTCCAGTAACGACATTGGTAGTAGTGTCTGTGTTGGCTTCGGTGGCTTGCTCTTAGTAGAAGTAAAGACTGCGGGGGCAACACATCAGGGATAAACGACGGCACCACAATCAGGCCAAATACCGGATACTCAACACCTCACACAACAAACAGCTCAGCACGCTCTACAGATTTCGCCGGCTAGGAAAATCTAAAGCCGGCGGCCTCGCTCATTTCTATGGCAGTATACGAGATACGAGTCTATTCGAGATTCTTGAAATGATGTTTGTTTCGGGATAGAGAGGGAATATATCGATTAGAGCTTATTATATAGAGTGTCTAGTTAGGTTATAAATGTAAGCAGGGGTTAAAAAAAGTGTGTGTAGCATCTGGAGTCTTCGTGCACCTCCATTTCGGATTTCAATTGGTTCAATTCGTTTTTGATATCCATGGCTAATTGTGGTGTCAAACTATTACATGTAGAAGTTTCTGGCTTTCTATCGTATTCATCTTCACCATAAGTATCATAAAGAAGGATTCTGGAAGAAAACTTGACATTTGGCTTAACAATTTCATCCTTGTGTGGAATCAGTTGATCAAACATACTACCAAATGAAACTGATGATCTATTCTTCTTCTTGGTCAATTTCTTTGGCTTAGTGTAAGTTTCTTCTTCTTCAAATTTGGTTGGTAAGGAAGAAGTGGAGAAATGACCAAACTTGTTGTTGCTGTTTAACTTACCGATGAAATTTAATGATTTTCTCTTATTAGCCACATCATCTTGATATTCAAAATTACCACTAATACCATTGTCATCTTGTTCTTCACCATCATCATAGCTTTGAGTGTAATCATTGAATGGGTTGTTCAATGAGTAGCTATTGTTATTGTTCATATTATCATTGTAGTTGTTGTTGTAATCGGTGTGATTGTTATAATTGTTTGCATTGTTGTTGAATGATGGAACACTTGGAAGTTGTGCATTGTTATCATAATAGCTAGCATAATCATTATAATTATCATATGAAGTTGCATTATTATAGTTGAAACTGTTATTCATATTGGTGTTGGTATCATAATTAGAATAATTGATCAAAGAAATAGAATTTTCAGAATCAGATGGAACAACAGTCTTCTTAGCCAATGAACCTAAGATTGCAGATTGAGTTTCTGGCTTCAATGATGTATTGAATGAAGGGCCACTCAGTCCCTTGAATGATTTGGAAAGTGGTCTAATTGGAGGCTTGTATTCATAATTGTCATGCAAACTTTGAGTACTATAATTCATATCCTTTCTCAAACTTTCTTCCTCATCCCTAATGATATCATCAATACTATAGGTAGAAGCTGGTGTAGAATACTTTTGGGGTTGAGCAACTTCATTGACAATTTCTGGTTGATTAACAACATCTGTATCTTCGTCAAAACGCATAGAATTGAAACTTGTTTCAATACCTAAGAAATCTGGAACACTGGATTCTCTTTGGATTCTTTGAACTGGACTAATTGTGGTGCTGATTGCAGTATCAATATCAAAGCTGGTATTCATATTTTCCAAATCATCGTCATCAAAGTTGATCATATCGATAAATTCATCAAAATCATCATTATTCATGAAATCATTATCGTCAAGTGGAGTCTTATAATCGATAACATTATCATTAACAAATTCAGTTGTTGTTGGAACACGAGTGAAATTATCATTTTGAACAGAACCGAGCAATTCATCTTCATCACCATCAATCAAATCTTCATCGTCTAATAATTGACCTTGATTAAATCTGAAAATATCATGAGTTGAAGAATTATCATCAAAGTTCATAGAATTTCTCTTTGCAGTATTGTTACGCAATTGACTTGGTTGATAAGGTTGTGGTTGTGATGGTGGCATTGGATTCTTCAAAATACTAGATCTTCTACTTGGAACATCATTAGCAACAGGTGGTTTATTCAATTGTAATGAAGGTTCAATCATTGGGCTCTTAACAACAACCATACCGTCGGGTAATAAGATTTCATTCATATCATCATTATCTTGAACCATTTGCAAAATCGATGTCTTGTGGGATAATCTTCTTTCAGAATTGACTGCTGATCTAACTGATTTCATCGATCTTGATCTTTCCAGACTGACAATAGATTCAATATCTTCGATACCAAGCTTCTTTGGGAACATATCATCACCAATATGATACTTATTTGGACTAGATGTGAAAGATGCAACGACCGAGAATGATGGACTGGTAGTAGATGTTGGGGTCTTTAATAAGTTTTCATCGATTCTAGAAACACCTAATGCAATTGGAGATTGTGGAATTGGAGTATTATCAGCTAAACCGACTAATGGCTTTGGTGGTTTAAAGAATGAAATACCATCTGCATCAATATTATCTTCACCTTCAGTTGTTTCATATGTACTACTACTATTGAAAACTAATGAACTGTCATTGTTAGTAGTAGTAGTGTTCTTTGGTCTAGTATCCAAAATTGAATCAGTATCGTCATCATTATCTGAAAATGCCACAACGTTATCTAATGTTTCAGTATCTAGAATGATTGGAGTAGAAATATCAATCTTTGCGCTTTGTGGTTCTGGTAAATCAACAGGAGAATCTGAAGTTTCAATAGTTTGTTCACTTTGAGATCTAATGATTGTTGGATTTCTCTTAAATTCTAGATTTGACATTGGCTTACCGGTATTATTGAGATCTGGACTCTTGGATAAAATTGGTGTCTGGCTCAGAACAGGGGTGGTTTGATTGAAACCATATGTTTGAAGTAAAGAATCATTCTTGTGTTCAGTTGCAGTTGAGACTGGTTTTGGAGGAGGTAAGTTTGGCAATTCCTTACTGAAGATCTCCGGAGAAGAATATGAATGCTTATGTGGTGATGATGGAGTTGGTGCTGCACGAGACGGTGGTAGAACTGGTTCAACTGATTTCACTGGTTTGTTCAATACTGGTAAACTAGCATTACTCTTTGTCTTCTTGTGTGTAAATGCATTAAGATTAGCCTTTGGACTTGGAATAGTATTCTCCTTGTTGTTGTGGTGGTTATTATTATTATTAGAATAGAATATATTAGAACCTTTACTCTTCGTAGTTTGATTGTCAAAACCTAAACTCTTTCTCTTCCAGCCAGATAGCAAACTCTTGGACTTTTCCTTCTTTTCTTCCGGCTTAACCTTGTTGTTATTGTTCCCTAAAGTGTTGAAACTAAAAGACTTTGGACGAGCAGCCTTTTCACCAAACTTCTGCTGAGAATTGAGCATTGGGGATTTCTTCTTGTTTTCAACAGGAGCTGGTTGTGGTGTCTTATTAAATATACTCTTGAATGTCAATTTTGTCTTCGGTTTAGCTTGTTGTGGTTGATGTGTGGACTGTGGTTGTTGCGAAGTTTGTACTGGACGTTGAGGTTGCTGAGCTGGTTTTGGTTGCTGGGTTTGATTAAAGGTTGGGGTATTCAATTTTGCAGGCGATGCCTTTGGAGAAGAAAGTTTTGGAGAACTATGATTAGAAGTCAAGTTAATGAAGTTCTTCTTAATCTTAGTAACAGGTGAGTTTCTAATTCTTTCTAAAGTTGGAGAAGTATTTCTAATAGGGGAAGATTTCAAAATTGGAGAATCGAACAAACTTCTGTGAGGACTATGTGATCTTTCTCTTTGTGGAGATGATAATTGGGGAGTGGATTGAGTTCTTTGATGAGAATATTCTAAGTTTGGAACGGTTTCTAATTTTGGAGTCTTATCATAATCAAAGTTTGCATTCAAAATCGGAGTACTATGATTTGAGAAAGTTTGTTTTGCAGCTGGCATAGTATTTGAAATATAACTTTCATCGTCATCGCCATAAAGTTCATCGTGTTCATCATCACTAACAATTCTAATTGAGTCTCTAACTGGGATGTGTTGCTTGAATTGTGTTGCCTTTGATTGGACTGGTTTAGGTTCTTCGGGTTTGATGGATGTAGTTCTGCTTGGTAAGAAACTAAATGCACTGTCTTGATAAGCAGTATTATCATCACCTTCATCGATAAAAGTGTTCATATTATCATCATAACCGAATTCATGGAAAGAATCTGAAATACCAGACAATTTGGAAAATGAACGATTGATAGATGGGTTTATGAAATTGAAACTTTGTACAGGTTCACTGTAACCTAAGGCAGGAGAGGCAAAATCGTTGAAGTTATCACTCATCATTGAGAATCTATTGGAAAATCTTTTATCGCTCGATGGTTTGTTGATGTTATTAGTATCATTCTTTGTTGGGGTGGCTTCGACAACAGAATCAGCATATGATGCATCGCCTTTAACAGGAGAATATGCTTCAAAAAGATCACTATAGTTGGTTTGGTTTGGATCGTCATATGAAGGTCTGAGTGTTAATGGTTGAGTGTTTTGTGCAAATCTAGTATTTTCAACAACAGGTGTATCTAAGTCTATCAAATTTGGTTGATTACCGGAATCATAATTGTTAGCAGAAGGTACATTAATTTTCAAAGTGTCTGTAGAGTTGGTGCTTTTGAAAGTTGTACGAGACTTGACATCAGGAGAATAGATATCATCAATCAATGAAGATGGTTGTCTATGTAAGGATTTTAACATAAGAGTTGAGTTATCATCGTCTTCGACTTCTTCGTCTTCATTTTCTTCGGAAATGGTGGCGTGAAAGCTGCTGTGAGATTGAGATGCAACTTTGGAAGTAAGGATATCACTTAATGCTCTAATACTTGGACTGATGACCATGCCAATATTCTTTGTTGGGGTTTCATTGGCGCCAAAATTATCATCAAAGGTATCGGTTGCAATTTCTGAGGTGCTTGAAGAGATTGAATTGAAAGATGGGGAGATGACCAAAGATTTTCTGAATTGAGAAAGATGAGACTTGTTATCTTTGTTTTCAATTGGAGGACCCGAGTAGAAACTAAATGAAGAAAACTTAGCATCTTTCGACGTCTTTGTGGTATTAAGATGCATATTGTGGTTTCTCATTGGTGAAACGGTGCTTGTCTGTGCAGAAGAGGAGATATCCGCAGTCTTGAAATCGTATTCGTCGTTGACGGAACTCATGGAGGAGGAATCCTGTGTGTTTGGCGAATGTGAATGGAAGTATGCCGCAGAGTCTTGGTTGTTGAAAGATGTGAAATGAGATAACTTCTTGTTCACTGGGATGGAAGTTTGAGCAGACGACATCAGAAGGCAAGGACGGGGATGGTTGGGGTGATGGTGGTGTAGTGCCGCTGTGTGTGTCTCTGTGTGGTGTGTGGAGGGAGGACGGAAGCAGCAGAAGGGACTCAGAGTCTTATCAAACCAACCAGGTGAAACGACACCAGAAGACAAACACCAGACACCAGCTGAGCACGAAGCCAAACATTCCGGCGACACGAAACCACAGGGCGTGCCGCTCGCCTCTCCAATTAGACGCTTTCCGGGAATTTCGTGCACCGACGGGGACGCGTCCGCGTCTCAAACGGGAAATGGGGACATCTCTGCGACAGACCCCCCGTTGTGCCCCGAGGGGCCCCCGCTGGCTCTCCTGCTCTGCACAACCGGCTTTGTTGTCGTTTCTCCACTTCCTGCTCTTCTCACTGCCTCTGGATATCTTCTGGTACTACTTTCATTCACTCAAATTGCGTTTGAAATTTGCATTTTACCCCTGAATCCTAATACTTTTTCTGACTATACCTGGAAACTCCAGATTATTGCCAAAGTATCGATTTTCCTAAAATTTCAAACCTACTTTTAGTTCAATACAAGTACTTTTTAAAATAATAAACTTTTCAAAGATAGTTATTAAGGTATAAACATTGGGATAGACAACGGTGCAGCTGCTCAAAATGAAGAAAGTCAACAATTCTCAACCATTTCCAAAGGGTAGTTTCGGCCATGACGTCTCTAACTCGATGAGAAACAGAGATTCTAGAAATTTTAATACCACAAATGGTAAACCAAACCAAAAACAGAGTGATTTGTTTATAAATCCTTACGAAGTGGACGCTTCAAGCACTCCACAAAATAGCTATCCTGGTAGATCCAAACCTTCTGCAGCCCATTATCAGGAGAATGCTATAGCTTCTGCCTCAAACATCCTCAACAAAGCTCCCAATAAACCAATTAAGAGTCCAGTTGCCACTAAAGCGGATATCACCACCCCTGCCGATAACAGAAAGATCCAACAACCAACCCCAATTTCCTCATCTGTTTATTCATCTTCTTACGACGATTCTCTCGACTCTAAAGATCTTAGTTCTCTCAGTTCCCAACAAGCTACTGCATTACAAGAGTTTGAATCAATCACCACATCTTTATTGAACCAAATCAAGAATTACAGAGACGATGCTTTCACCAGTCAAGTTTTGTCTCAGTCATTATCCAAATCCTTATCGTTAGCCAAAGAAGATAGACTTTTAGACAGAGCTGAAGTCCAAGAAGAGTTCAATAACATGTTAACCAAGTTAAGAAACTTCTATGAGTCCAAGTTCAAAGAATTAGAAACAAAGAGTGAAGATAGTACTAACCGTATGAAGGAAACCGAGAATGTATTTCATAAGATTCAAAGATACCAAGCCGACGTGTACCAAGACGAGCTTAAACAATCCAAAGAACAACTCCAACACACTCAAGATGAACTAGAAGTTGTTAAAGACAACTATCAACTGTTGGAACAATGGGTGTTAACTGTATTCAAGGTTATCGGTGAGAGAGCAAAATCTTGGAATAACGAAGAATTTATGTTGACCACCAAAGCCGTATCCAAGGCAATTAAGCCTCCAGTTAAAAGATCAGAATTACAATCAATGTATCGATATTTGATGGAATACCTTTACTTGAACCAACTTGAAAGTGGGGCTGGTGATGTTGAAGAAAGCAAGTAATTTCTCCCTGTTTAGCTATAGATTTTTATTGTGTGTATTACGTAAGCGATTTGCCAATCGCTAACAAAAATTTCCGAGATGCGTAATGTTAGATGATGGATGAAATCTTTCGATCGTTCGTCGGACACGTCTGAAAGGTAGATTCTTTGTAGAACTGAGTGGCCAGCAAACACACAACGATGTCCAAAAGGCGAAACCATGACCAAGATAACGACGAGAATGAAAATCCCCTAGGTGTATCGTACAGAAGTATAAGCATGGTTAAGAAAGTCTCGGTGAATAACAGTTATCACCAAAACGAAGAAATCGTCGATCCAAACATCCTTGAAATATGTCAGATATTGCGCCACATCGACACATTCAAAGGAATAAACCAGGAAGATAAAGTATACAAAGACAAGTCATCAAGGTTACTACTTCAATTTCCGATGCCTTCTAATGTGAACATGTTAAAGTACACTAACCAGCCGATTGAGATACCACTGAATATAAACGATGATGCGTCTGAGTTTAGCTTACATTACTACGAAAACTTTCCGTTTGTGAGAGAACCAATGTCACTCAGTTCCGACGCTCTCTATTTCATGGAAAACATGAATAGTTTCACACATTTCAAAAAGATCATATTGAAAAACTGCAAGTTAAGAATCAATCCCGAATGGATGCAACTGAGCCACGACGAGTATGGTCAATTATCATTCATCGTGGAATGTCTAATATACACAGCCGATGGAAGATCTATACGAACGATCATTGATCATAAAGTGTTATCATCTGCTAATATCTTATTTGAGAAAGAAAATCTGTGGGATTTGATGTTTAGAGTAATAGAAAGTGACGAAAATATTAGTTTGGATCATCAAAAAATGTTAATTAGCAAATTTGGTGTTAATCTTTTCAAGTGTTTCGAGTTGATGGATAATATCGAAATTGGTGTTACTGTAGATAAAGAATTCAATGTACGTATTGTTAATGTACTGCACAATTACTACACTAGATAGAGTATTTAAGGTGTTATAATTAATTTAGAAGAGAATATATAAAAAAGGTCTATATAATCTTTGGAGAAAAGATAGTAAACGAATAAGAAGTCAAAAAGTCTAAAATATGAATAAAAAAAAGGGGACGAATAGAAGTAAAGGTCTAATCTAGATAAATAATGAATGAGTTGGAAACGATACCAATCAATCTACATAATGGTACAATCTTCCTTGTTTTGACTGGAGCCACCAGTTCTACCCTTCTTGAGTCTGTTAATTTTACCGACAGTTGGCATGTAAGAAGATTTTTGATTGTTTGTAGAATTGATTGATGGTTCGTATTTGTTGTATAAGTTTGAAGTGGTAGATGCGGATCTTGTTGAAGCACTGGATTTCTTAGTTGAATCATCAGTTGAAGATGCAGATGTTGGGTTGTAACTACTACTGACATCTGATTCTTGTAAGTTAGTCAAATGGTCTGCTCTTTCTTCATCTATTTCATCGTCTTCGTCAATTTGTTCCGCATCTTCCATACCAGTTTGCTTTCTTGCTGGTTGTAAGTTATATTCAATGATTGGGTCAATACCACCTTGGATAATAGAGTTGGCTAAGAAACAGTATAATTTAATCCAAGCTTCTTCAAGTTCCAATGGGAAAGATTCAGGACTGTTACCGAACCAATCTTGGAAAGTTTTAATTAAAGCTTCACCCATGATTTTGAAATATGGAGAATCAATACCTAAAATTCTGGCATGTAAGTGACCTAAATTCAATAATGATTCCTTCATTTTGGATAAATCTTCTAATGTACCGATCGCAACAGAGACAACACCGGCGAAAGCGGCTGCTTGATGTCGAATACTTGGAATTAAAGTTTCAATTTCAGGATCCATGCCAATCAAGTTGTTATAGAATTGGATACAGAACAAGAATGAAGCGAATGAGGCAGTATTAAAACTTTGTTGCTTAGCAGCTACAGCTGCAGCATTTGGAACAGCTGTAACTGAAGCATTGATTGAATTAGTACCAGTTTGAGCTGAAGAGTTGGTACTGATTCTCATCAAATTAAGACTTGAATCGTCCCTTGACGCCATATCCAAGCCAGTAGATTCACTTGCACGAGATTCGTTGGATGTGACGATCGCCCATGATTTTCTCAATAAATCGATTTCGGTTGGTTTGAGTCTCAATGAAATCTTATACTTCTTCCGACTAACGACAAATGAATTTGGCATCCAGTTTGTTTCGAAAGTGGTATTAATGGTGGAAGTGGAGTTCACAGAGGTGGCAGTGATACTTCTGGAGAGCACTGACAGTGTTTCATTAGAACCGAATCTGTGCAACATTTGTGGAGAGGCTTGTCTGTTGGCCGGAGGGGTGCTTTCTTGTCCAAAGGACGTCGTGGAGCTGTTCTGGTGGTTTTGGAACATGACGGGTGAAGAAGTGGATGTGTGTGAGGGTGTGCGGTCTCTGGTCAGAGTGTCCAGTGTGTCCAGTCGAAGTTGCCGTAGTGAAACGAAAAGGTTAATTAGTAGCTTTAGCCAGTGGCCAGTTTCAGTAAAAGTCTAAGTCTTCCATACAGCATTCTCTTCTCACAAATGGCGAATTTTCCCTGCAGCCATAATTACGCAGGATTTTCACAACAAAAGCGTCGTCGCGAATTATGCGCCACAGATGACGATGCACGCGCCACATCATTTAGCCATTTCTGGAATTGTTACACTTTTCTATACAGAGTCTTTCTTTACAAAGTGACTACAGATTGGCCCACGATCCACCACAGATGCAGATACGCTGGTAGTGTTGGAACACCGGGTTGGTGACAAACGACATGCTGTTTGGAATGAACATCACCTCGTCGTGGATGACAGAGATGGCTCCACAACGGATACATTTACGTAAAACCGGAGTGTCGTTTGTAAATGTTGGGGCTGATGCATTTGCCAATGGAGAACCTTGGTTTAATCCGATACCCGGTTTCTTCTTCTCCTCTAGTGTTCCTTTCAATATTTCTTCAGGACTGACCCATTCTTTCCGAAGACCATCGATAATACCACCATTTTTAATACTCCGCGATAGTAACTTTTTGTACATCTTTCTAGATTTCTTCATATCAGTTTTAGCCAAAACAACACTTCCATGCTTTTCTGCACGTGGAGTCACCCTCTTTGTATCTTCTGGTTCCTTCTTGACAGCAATGTTACTATGATCTGCTGCATCCATATTCCAGTCTTCGACATCATCTTTATTATCACTATTGGATTCATCACCGTTGGATTCATCTTCAGTATCTTCTTCGTCTGCTAATCCTAACCACGACACATCGTAAAAGTACAAATCTGACATTTTAGTTCCTGAATAGTTCAACACGGACTTACTGAAAACTTCGCTCAATTTCTTCATCGCATCGATGAAATTCTTGGAAACGTAACCTTGACACACAATTTGTTGTTCAACAGCTAATGACATTGGAGGATCCAATTTCATATTTCTCAATGGTCCGTCTGCTTCAGATAGGAACTTTTCGAATGCAATCAATGAAACAGGCAATCTCTTGATCATCAAACCTAATCTATAATATGCTTCAATGGTTGGTAATGTAACGATGGCTTTGCCTGTTTTAGAATTTGCGCCTGTTCCTGGACGTCCGTTTCCTCCCAATTTTCTCTGGATGACAGAGGCATCGTTAGACAGAAGCAATTCTTCAATGACATCAAATGCACCTAATGGGTTATCAGATGTGATCTTAGCAGTTAAGTTAGAATCGTTTTTTTCGACAAACTTCTGAATGAAGGAAAATAATCTTCTGATGTTAGCAATGGAGAAAACCAAAAATGCTCTTGGGATCTTACCTAAGATCAATGGAATGACAATGGAATTCTTGATAAGCTTTTCAGTTAATTGTGGATTTTGAGATTTGAATGCACTATCTAATTCGAGTAATTCTTGAGACAACATCACAACATAATCTAAACACCAACGGATAACACCGATGACCGATAATATACACTCTTCACGCATCTTTGCGTTTAATAACGTGTCTGTGGTTGGGAATCCCTTTCTTGCAAACCGTTGCATGTTGGAATATATCGTGTGAATGGTATACATGACAGAAGATGCAACGTATCTAAGATTGACTAAAGCAAGTGCGATTTTACCACTTCTTGTCTTCTTCCAATTTTCTGATGTACCTAGTGACAATTGTAACGTTAATAATCTTTGAAGTGGTTGATTTTGTGTCATTTTATCAGATTGCTCAGGCGGTATGTCGATATTCAAATTGATCGCTCTATGTGCTTCTTGAACAATCGAAATCATCAGTCTGTATGAATAATTATCACTGACCAATTTGGAGGAAATCATCAAATCGTTTCTTGTAGTGGCGACTAAATCATCAGTGAAATAACCGAAATAACATGCTGTTGTATGACGTAATGCCAAAGCTGCCGCTTTAGCCAACAACAATCCTTTCTTGGATCCATTATAGTATTTAGTATCGACATTCTCACTAGTAACACAAGTCACTTCTAATGCGTTTGTACTGACTGGGAGGGTCACATAAGCACACATGTTTGGGGATAATGTACAATAGACCGGTAGTTTTGTAATTTTTGGGAATTCGAAACCTGCATCTAATAGCGAGTAGATCATTTCTGGTAATTGAGAAGTTTCCGTATTTTCAACATCACCGAATGTATTCACAACTTCTGCTAAATTCTTCCTATCAAATACTTTCACACTACCAGACGATAAAACGATAGCTAAATACATATCTAAATGAAGTAATTCCAAGTTGATGATCGAATCGTTTATGTCTAATGATTGGACGTATTTAAATGTATATGCCGATTTTGAATATGCAGAGGTATCTATATTGTTTTTAGAAGCAATATCTTTAAAACCTTGATGGATAGCCTCAATAGAAGGGATGTTTTCAAGTTGATAACGTACAATGACACTCGAAATCGCATCTGTTGAAATTGTTCTTTTGTTTTCAAATGTAAGCAAGACATCCATCAATGAATCCGAATCGAAATTAGGAGAAACCAAATCGATGTTCTTGAATGTGTAGCCGTGGAAGACACCATCTAATGGTTTTTGGTAGACTTTCTCAATGCTCAAGGTAGGTAATATTCTTTCTTCATTTGGAACTCTATAATTTGGATTGTCAACTAATAACTTTGCTGCCTTATCAAGATAATTCCAATCTATACTGACTTCATAAAATCTTAGTACATTGGACACAGCATATAATGCGACGATGATGATCTTTCCATCTTTTTGGAATCCTATACTTGCCTTGTCCAATAGTTCACCCTTTTCTCCATCGTGAATATTGGCAATAACTTTATCGTATTCAATACCGTGTTCTTCTTGGTGGAAGAGACACACTTCTCCATTTCGACGGACAGAGATACATGCCTGTTTTGTGGATAGTGGATGTACTGCACCGTATGACTTGTGTTGTTGTGCATTGTATCTATAGTAGAAACCCGATGAATCGTCTGATGCAGCACCCATTTTAGATGCACATCCATTCAGGACTTGATTTTCTGTGTTTTGTTGGATTCTGATTGCTGGGATGTTCGATATGACAGACTTATCCAAGTTCAGCCATTTCATCGTCAGTATCTGGTTTCCCTTCTTATCGATGTTCTTCAATTCAGATGCTGGTATTTTGTTGTAATCAGAATAGAAAATCTCACAAGTGTTGAATGAAGTACGTGAATACTGAACTTGCAAGATATTATGGTTGATATCTTCTTCAGAGGTCAGATATAAGTTTGGCTTGTTGTTTTTCACTCTCTTGATACCCGTGACGAGGATAGTGACATGTCCATCCTTGTCTGATGTGAATAAATCCCAACCAGTATTACTGAAACAGACGAAATTGGTAGGCGCAATTGATTTGTAGTCTTCTGTTGGATTCGTTTCTTCCAAGAGGGTGGTCATGTCAAATATGGTAGGCGGAGCCAATTGCCAATGCTTACCGTCCATGCATTCCAAATATGTAATTCTGAGATTGCCATCATAATGGTTATTTTTATGATCACTATCTGGATCTAGGGTGTATGCGATGTGACCTTGACGAGACCAAGAGACCCCGCATCTCTTTTCGTGTTGGAGGGATCTGTCAACAAGAGTCTGTGCCACTGTGTAACCGTCTGCACTCATGGCGTTCGTTGTGTGATGGATGCAATGGCCGGAGGGGAATGTATGGATCCAGAGTGCAATGTGCTGTGTTGTCTGTAGTTACCTCTCGAAGCCAACATGAACCGGACAGGAAATCTGGTGAAGAAATTGAAATTTGGTGCGCAATTTGTGGAGGGTTCTCTGGGCCTGGTTTGGGCCTTCCTATCGGTCACGTTATTGTTGCTTTTGATCTGGCATCCATTGGACAACGAGAACAACACACACACCACACTGAGAGGTAGATGGGATTTGCATATTTCTGTGGATGGGCATATGCCATTTTCTGGGGGATATCTTTCTATCCTACGCTTTATTTGAACTACACGCTCAAGAATGCAGATTCGATTTCGTTAGACTATATCACTTTGAACATCATTGGGTACGTTTGTTACTCCACCTCGATCATATTACAGCTCTACAACCCGATCGTGCGTGAACAGTACCAGCAGTATTTTGATGGAAGATTGCCATTATTATCGAGTGCAGACGTCTTCTATTCATTCCACGGATTGGCGTTATTATGTGTCTTGTGTACCCAAGTTTTCTTTGGGAATTCGCTTTGGAATTTCAAGAACGAGAGAAAGAGTTACCGACTGTACGACCTGAGCCGGCTTGTGATGATTGGGTTCGTCATATTCGGAGTCATCAGTTGGAAATTCGGAGATCCAGTGTATTCGTTTTTGAATTTTGCGATGAATTTAGCATATTTCAAGATCATCATGAGTTTGATCAAATACATTCCACAGGTGATACACAATTATAAGCGGAAGTCGATGTATGGAATTTCCCGCTTACAGATCATCTTTGATTTAGTGGGCTCTGCGTTTTGCTCCACAGAGTTTTATTTAAAGAATGACTTGCCATTATGGGAGGCAATTGATTCTAATCGTGGGAAGGTAGGTATTACTTTGGTTACGGCCGTTTTCGGCCTCGTTTTCCTCTTCCAGATGTACTTGTATAGGACCTCCAGGGCAGACAGAGGTGTTGGGGAAAAGGCGAACGAGCTTGTATAATCATTTTTTTAATAAGGTTATTAAAGTGTTTAACGAAAGACAAGTGTAAATAAGTTTTGTGTTATAAATAGTGGATCTAATCATCAGCTTCATCAGCACTTTGAATGTATTCAAAAGTGAAAGCGATGATTTGCAAGTGTCCGTCGTAATCAATGTATTCATTGATACCGTGAGAACCTGCTAAGACAGAAGGTAAGACACCAGGTCTGTATCTGTAGATAGTATCGGTCAAGTTCCAGTACAACTTGGTGTCGGTGTTACCAGTACCTAAACCTGGGGTGACGATGATTCTCTTGTCTTGGTCGGCATATTTAGCAGGATATGCGATTTCTTCATAAATATGACGGGTAGTACCTGCGAATAATTGCCATTTGTCGTCCTTTGCGGTGGTGACAGGAGAAGGCTCGAGGATGTTGATTGGCTTGACGGTCAAGACACCGACGTCGGTTGGTGGCAGAATTTCAACAGTGTCGTCAGAGTATGGAAGTTGGACGTATAAACCGAGACCATATTTCTTTGCAATGATTTCAGCATCTCTGACGAACTTGTTGTAAGCGATAGTGATGTTTTCTTCTAAAGCGACTCTTGAGTTGATCTTCAATTCAACAAATTCAGGCAATGCGTTGACCTTGACACCACCTTGGATCATGTCCAAGGCTTGGGTGGTCTTAATGGCATAACTGGTGACTCTGTCACTGTTAATGTAGTTTCTAACGTTCAAGTTAGATTGTTTGTCCAATTGAGAGAATAGGATATCGTGTTTGAGTTGGGCGTCAATGTCGACTGCGGTTTCGGCAAGGCAGACGTATTGGTAGAAGGTTGGGTTGTATTCGGTGAAGTATGTTGGGTACTTATCATTTTCGATTTGAACGATCAAATCACCCATCATACCAATTGCGGTGTGGTCTTGCGGAATTGAAGAGTGACCACCTTTCTTTTGGATTGCCAAGGAGAGATCCAAGTATCCCTTTTCACCGGTACCAACGATTGCAAGGGTGGATTCCCCGACTTCGGAGATGGAGACTCCACCTTCATCCATAACGGCATAGAGAGATTTCTTACCATAGATGCTTTCGATGAATTCGGCGTTTTTGTTTCTAATACCTGTGATTTCTTCGTCAAAACCGTAGGACAAGATGACGGTTCTTCTTGGCTTGAAGCCGACCTTGATCAATTCTTCGACACCTTCCATGTTACCGATGACCAAGTTCTTACAGTCACCGGAACCTCTACCGTAGAGGTATTTACCGTCGTAGTCGGCCGAGAAAGGAGGATGGACCCATTGGTCGAGGGAGTCCTGGTTGATTGGGACGACGTCCTGATGGCCCATCAAGAGGAGAGGTTGCAAGGACTCGTCGGAACCCTTCCAGATATACACCAAACCGAAGTGGTTAACCATGTGCAATTCTAAAGTTTCGTGCAATAATGGGAAGTCTATACGCAATTGAGCGTGGAAAGTGTTGAAATGTTCGAATTTTTCCAAATTGTTTGAAACGTCGACAGGCAAGTCGTCGTAACTGGAAGTGTCAATTTGAACGGCGTGTTGCATCTTTACGACGGACTGGTTTCTGAAAGCTTCATCGTTGATGATTTTGTAAAGAACGTCTTTGTTGGCGTCGTAGGACTTTGGTCTGTAGATTGGGGCGTCTGGGCATTCTGCGATTTCCGCTG